>JAQGAZ010000763.1:0-46569 GCA_034692225.1 Polydesmus complanatus
GTTTACGAAATGCGAATCAGGTTTTCTTGTTTTTGTAAACCAAGTCTCCACAAAGAGGCTCACGATAAAGGAGTAACGCTATATCTTTTTCGGTTACCTCCTTTATCATGTGCCTCTTTGGAGTGACTATATATTTTTAAAAAGTGGTATTGGAGGTTTCGACGAAATGCCTAATTTGCATTACAATATAAAAGTTTTTAGTTACTTATGGGCAAAAAAAAGCTGTTTAATTGAGCGTTCGAGAATATTATTTCATAATATTATTGTTGTTTACGTTAATTAAATACTGCAAAAATACAAACCTTTTACGTTCATTTTCTTAAATGTTGATGAGCCTCTCTGCATCTTCATCCAACTGTCATTTTTTACACTCGCGTACCAAAAACTTTGTAATCAAAAAAAAAAAAAAAGGAATACATAAACATGATAAATAAGAACGATGCACGTTCAGTCTTTGATTAATGAATAACACAAAATCAATAATTACAAAAAACAAAAATCAATTGACCTTCGTTTTTCCATAAAATGCATTTCCTAAAACAATCAACAAAAAAAAATGTATGTAAATTTGAACAATATTTTTTTTTATTAAACAGTGATAAAGACAAATACAGTATTCAATTTAACGTTTTCTTTTCTTCTTCTTCTCCATAATAATAAATGAGTAACAAAATAATAATTTTAAATATTTACTTTTTTTTTCTTTGTATATAACCGATTATTATTATTTTTTTTTTTTTTTGCATTAAATTCGCTATTAATTAATTTATTTTCCATCACCGAACATTTTGAACATGACGTCACAATAATTTATTAGAATTTGTTTTTGTAGTGGAATATTTGTAATTCAAAATTATACATTGAAAAAAGCGAGTGGAGGGTAGGCAAATGAAGCTGGGGGAAAAAGACCCTGTTGGTATTAGAATAATGTTATTGTTTTTTGAAAAGACTGTGAATTGATTCAATATAGAAGAACATAGTGAACGACGAGTAGAGTGATCGATAGAGGGGCGTTCGTAGCACCAATAATTTAAGTTGAGGGAGGGAGGGAGGGAGGGAGAAAAAATGCACAGGAAGTAGTATTATCTACATGAGATCTAACTTTTTTGTCTATTATCATAATTATTATTTCAATCAATTTGAAAACAATTAAATACATGCATGCATTATAATGTCATGTACTGGTACACGTAATAGACTAAAGTGTATAGAGATTATTATTGAATTTTACCTGATATTAATTGATTATTTTTTTGAGGGCTTTTTTTTCTTTAATTAAAAAATGGAGGGTTTAGATAATAGAAAATTGCATCGCGTTTTCGGGGAGGGAGGGATTAATAAATATACTTAAAACAGTATTACGCGCCACCTGCTGGCCTATCTGTTCAGATAGGAAGGAGTTTGCACTAAATCCTACGTGTCAAAAAAAATTTCATTGGAATTATTTTTATTAAGCAGCGATTGAATTCATGATTGGATGTTAATTGATTTTTGATGATATTCATTTTTGAGTCTTATATTTATTAAATAAGAGCAAAATAAAATTCAATTTTTAGAAATATTTTTTGAGGGAAAACAAAATGAATTTTAAGCAAAAGATTTGGGTAAAGAAATAAATTTTAAGGAGAATTTTCCTTCGAAAACAAGAAAAAAATTGAATTTTATCGAATATTTTGAATTTAAAAAAATCAAATTTTAGTGCAAATTTAGGTTTTATAAAACAAATACTGTATATTAAAAAAAAATAAATATTATTTTCTTAAATTTGCATTAGAAACAAAAATTAAATTAATTAAAATAAAAACCAAATTTTGGCGAAAAAATTAACAATTAATATTAAAAAATGTGATTAATTTTTTTTCAACTTTAAAAAACACACAATTTCTATGTAAAAAAAAACATTTCATAAAAATCTATTGAAAAACGCTAAATTCGTTAATTTGTTAATTGCTAACAGCCAATTTAATTTTGCGTTTTCGCTAGAAATTTGTTAATTAAAAACGTAAACAGAAAACCCCTTTTAGGTGTGGTCAATTACAAATATTTACATAATGCATTAATGTATGTAAACAATGAATAAATAGTGCAAACTCCTTTTTTTAAAAAAATTACACGAAACGTCAAAATTTTCCTAGAAATGAACAAAACAATATTTATGGAATTAAATGCAATAAATATAAACAATGTAAAAAAATGTTTAAATGCTTGAAAAAAAAAATGATTGCTTGGCTTTAGATCAGAGTTTGTCGACGATGAATGAATGGATGGAGTTGATGTTAGCAAAGTATTAATCATGATAAAAAGAAGAGCTTGAAAATGGGCGGAAGTTGCGATATGGAATAACCCTTATCACGTGTCGAACAAGAAAAACGTGTATTAAAGAGAATATTTAAGACATTTACATAATTATTATTATATTGGATAACCGATACCCATGCATATACTGCAGTAGAGAAATATGTTTAGAGACGGATTTTGGACGAATTTGCAGTCACTTGTTTGCAACAAACTATTTCCATCAAAAAGTCAAAATTCTACTTTAATTATAAATAAATTAGTAAACATCTGCACAATAATTTTGGGTTTACTGCAATTATTAAACTCTTAAAGATCATTTTTAACCCACATTTGGTGCGGAAATTTCACTCCCACACGCGTGAAATACCTGCGCAATCTAAATTTCTGATAAATGAAGTTAAATAATTAGAAAATGTTAATAAAAATCCCATTTTTAGTTCAATTTTTATGAGTTAATAAACCAATTTTTAACCTAAAATGCAATATTTTTGGTTGTTTTTTGCCAGCAACATTCGTATATTTTTGCTTAAAAAATTCCCAAAATCAAAGCAATGGAAATCTCATTAAAACATCTTAAAAATACATTAATTTTCAGTTAATTTCCATTCCTATAACAATATTACATTTTTTTTCTTAACATTACAAATAACAAAAAACGAAGTGTAAATTAAAACATTGAAATTCAAAAGTAAAATTTTCGACTTTTTGATGGAAATATTGAGTAACTATTTATAATATTGCAAATAGACAATTTATTATTATATTATTATTATTATCATCTATAAATATAATTATTTTTTTAAAAAAGTTTTACATATTTTAATAATAACCCCCAATTTTTCTTAAATCGCTGATTATTATTATTTTTTAATATTATTATTATTTTTCTAATAATAATAATTTACAAAAAAACGTTTTTTTGTTTAAAAAGCTCAATGGATGGAATTGAATTTGGATGGAATGAAAAAATGGAAGGATTAAAGAGTGTATTTTTGGACAGAAAAATGGTAATTCCTGAGTGATTCCCCCTCCATCTGCGGTTGGAAGGCAGCGCGCGGCACCTGCTTTCACTCGCTCTCGAAAATCATCGATTATTCTAATTTCCTCAGAGATTTGGTTTTAGGGCGTTCACACTTTATCCTGGATTTCAAATCGGAATTCAATTTTAGGGAGAGAGAGTAAAAAAAAATATATTTAATGGACGGCGCTTTTAGTTCTCAACCACCAAAAAAAAAAAAAGCTCAATTTCCATTCGAAACTACCTTTGCCATTTCACATTTGCATCATTCTGGATTACGCCGCGTTTTTCAATAACCAACAAAAAAAAATAATAATAATAATGGTATTAATAGCATCGAATAATTTTGCATTAATTATAATATTTCTCTATTAACATAGGGCGGATTGTGTTTTATCTTTTTATCAATAAATATTAAAATTAGGAAAGTATATCAAATTTCTCTAGGATAAAAATGAATTTTGATACTTAATAAAAAGCTTTAGAAACATGAAACAGTAATTTTTTTTTCAATCTAAAAATGTTAGAATGATGAAAAAATCTAATGTTTAAATGTAAATTGTTTTTGTAGGTTATATCGATTTCATATCTGCATAAATTCTCTTTCAAAGATAATTGAAAAGAAATAAAATAGAGTGTAAGTACCAAAAAAACAAATAACCCAGAAATTCAAGCTACAAAATGCATTGTAAAAAATTGTACTTTCAGCCTTTTGTATTTATATTTAATTCTATCGCTTCCCGTGCTTTTTATTTCTAATAAAACAATAAAAAAATGTTTTTATTAAAAATACATACAATATTCCTTCCATAATTATTTTTTTCCCTCCTATTAAAATGCAACACAAATTTGAAACACTGAATTTACTAATTCATCATTTTTAGAATTTCCAATGACGAATCAATAAATAATAAGCTAAAATTAACTCTAATTGCGAGAAAATGAAGTTGCTATAGGAAAAATTTTTGTTAACTAAATAAAAAACAAAACATCCATTTTATTCACTTAATTTTTTTTTTCCTTATCTCTATGTTGTATTGATTGATGATGTAATCATCTAACGCCTGTATTAAAATAAAAATAATTTTTCTAGTAATTACAGCTATTAAGTATAGGGGAGGGAGAGAGAGAGAAAGAGGGGAAAAAATAATATAAATAAAAATTATTTTTTGATGAATTTATGCAATAATAAATATAATTATCTTTTTTTTTTGTTTGTAATTATCCTAGTAAATATACTGTAGATAATTACACGCAGTGTACAGGTGCATTTAATGAAATTATTAGTGTTTTCCTCTCTCTGCATGGGTGGGACTTAAGGACTCATGATTTATCGTAATTAGTTTGACTAAGCTCAATTAAAATAATTCTTCTTAATTTTGCGCTTTGGTTAATTAAGAAAAATATAATTAAAAAAAAAAGGAAGAATAATAGTAATTATTTTAAATAATGCTACTCCAATTTCTCTATGTTATTTTAAGTTAAATATTTTCCGAATTTCAATATTAAAAAATGTGAAATTAGGATTTTAATTAATAATTATAAATTCCAATAATATTAATTAATGCATTATGATAATTTCTAAAGCTTATTTTAGAAAATACTGTGTTAAAATAAAAAATTTTTCCTTCCATAAATAGGGATTTCTGGACAAGTTTTCAGCTTGAAAAACTCGCTGAACAAACATTCAGCTTCATTTTAGCGCTTACATTTCTCAGAACAAATATACACTGCGCACTCTGATTTCTTACGAGGAATGTACAGTTGAAAATTTGCTGAGTTGAAAAAGTATATCTCCAAGAAATTAAAAGCTGCGTCAAGTACACGCAGCTTTCTGCTTGAGCTGAAAATTTGTTTTCAGCGTGAAAACTTTGCTGAGCTTAACATTCAGCTAGATTTTTGACGCTATATTTTTCGTCTCCAGACAAAATACATTGGGCAACCTGATTTGTTCTGAGGAATGTTTAGCTAAAAATTTTTCTGAATTTTTGTAAGTTTCAGCAGTATGCAAAAAAGCTGCATCAAGTACACGCAACTTTCTGTTCGAGCTGAAAATTTGCCCAAAAAAATTCAGTCGCATTCGTGAAACAGCAAAGGTTATTATTTCAAGCTTTCCTTATTATTATTTTTTTAAGCGCCGGGTGTGGTCCAATTAAATCGTTGTCCGATTAACTGAAAAAACCTCTCGTTATGCGACTCGAAATACTTTTTCAGCTTCTCCACCACGCGGGGCGACACTTGCGGATGTTTCCTGCCCTTCGTTTCGCTCAAACACTTTTCCGTCGTCTCGTTCCTCAGGCAAAAAAAGCCTTTGGTCTTGTTGAAATAAAAATTTTCCGAATGAATGGAGTGTTTGATGCCTAAAAACTGCTCCACCAAGCGCACTTCGGCCATGGGTTCGCGCACCAAGCGTTCGCCGTCTACCACGTGGACGTTTTGGCGCGGGAAGACGTCCAACCAGCGGTTGATGTATTGATCGTAGCGACTGATTTGCACGGCTTTGTATTCCTCGTTGATGTCTCCCGTCTCCGGGTTGAGAACCAGCTTCTCGAAGGCCTCGTAACTCTTGCCTTTGGCGGCTTTGTTGGCCATGATTTGCGTATAGTCCGAGATGGTGCGCGTGACGGGTTCGCGCACGATCACCAACAAACGCACGTCCGGGTTCATGGCGTAGATGCGATGAGGGGCGTTGCGCGTGATGAAATAGGACGGACTCTTCTCCACCGTGATTTGGTCGGGGAAGGAGTAGGGCATCTTGCGCCGGTACCATTCCAAACCTAAGGAATATTTACTATCGTCGTCGAAAAAGTGCACTTCCTACAAAAAAAACAACAACAAATAATTAATTATTGAAAAGGTAAACACAATTCCACTTTGATTTCGCGTTTTAACTCAAAAACAAATCAATAAACAAAGCGTTTAAAATCCGAACAACTTTAAATGTTAAATAAATAGCAGCCGGCACTTTGTATTTTTTTTTCTAGAATACGTAGATTCAGTAACTAATTTGTAGGATTTAATAGAGTTTCGGGAACGGTTTTGAGAGTTTCGTAACCGTTTTTAAAGTTTTCGTGAACGGTTTTGGGAGTTTCGTGAATGCTTTTGAGAGTTTCATGAACGATTTAGGGAGTTTCGTGAACGGTTTCGAGAGTTTCGTGAACGATTTAAGGAGTTTCGTGAACGATTTTGAGAGTTTCGTGAACGGTTTTGGGAGTTTCGTGAACGGTTTTGAGAGTTTCGTGAACGATTTTAAAGTTAATAAACGGATTTTTAGAATTTAAATTAATTTTATTAATTTTTACGAACTAAAAATATCGTTTTAAATTAAGCTAAATTAAGATAAACATCGAAATAACGTTAGCAATTTTATGAATTTTCTAGGCTTTTTGCGAGACAAAAAAAAAAATTCCCTTTTGAAGAATTTATTGACGTCACAATATCTTTCTCTAAGAGCATCACTCTGTTGAATGCACAATAGAGACAACGTTTAAAGGAAAAGATTTTTCTATTCGCCAAAAGAAAACAAAAATTTCTATTTTCATTTCCATTAAAGAATATCGCACATTCTTTGTGTTTCTAAAATTGCGTTTTATGCGGTTGCACACGTCACGTTTAGATTATTAACATTAAAAATGATTCCTTACAAAAACAGCTTTTTGAATGAAATGCGCTAATTATAAAACAGGAAAACGGAAATTCGTAATTTATCAGTAAATATTTTTCAAGGAAAGCGAACAAAAAAAGAATTGTAAACAGGAAGTTTAATTATTTATACGAAAAATTGTATAGGACGCCAAAAATAAATAAATAAATAAACTGCGCAGATAATTAGGGTCTTCAAAAATCATTAACCTTCCAAAAAAAACCATTCAATTGCATTGTAATAATACGTTGGAAAAAGAAGAAAAAATGTGGGCTAAGGAAATGAATTTTTAATTGCAACCTAAAACCTCAAACTGAATTATTAAATAAACTGTGTGTTTGGAAATAAAATAAAGACTGACTCCGAGCGTTGCATTATTTACAAACGTTTCGCATTAAAAATGACTGACATTCCATTTATCAAACCGCTTCTCATTCTTGTTTCTTCTTTTAAAAGAAAACATTTAGTTCTCCTTTAAAATAAACCTCTACTCTAAACGATGCTCAACGTGCTTTTTCTAACTCGACTCGCCCAAAATATTAAAACTGCAAACTCGACAAATTGATAAATGAGACGGATCCAATATCAGCGCTTTTTCCAAATCGCTACCCGATTTGATTAGCTACTCGTCTTTTTACTTGACGGTACTCTCTCTAAACTGTATCAAAGCGGTCGAGTAGGCGTTTTGTTTTCTAACTGGCTATCTCCATTCGCTCTGACCTTATCACTCGACCGGAAATTTACTAAACTGCTTTGCTTCGGAGGAGGTCTTTTTCTACTTCGCCACTCGACTCACCCGATTGCTCGCTTTTTCATTCAACTGATTAAAAGTGGAAGAGTTGCTGCGCGTGTTCTGACTCGCCACTCTATTCACGCAGATAATAGATACTTGCCTTATCACTCGACCGCAAACTCCCTAAACCACTCTGTTTAGATAGGCGTAGAGTAACCGTACTTTTTCTAACTCGCCTTTCCACTCGCCCAAATATATGTTCAGGCAGGTAAAGTAGCAATGTTTTTTCGAACTCGCCACTTGACACAGTCGTTAACTCGCCTTTCCACTATACTACGAACACGCTAAACCGGTCGAGTAACCGTTCTTTTTTTAACTCGTCTGTTTACTAGCCCCATTTAAACCCCGCTAAAACGTTGTTCGACCATTTTTGACCTTGTATTCAGTTCTTTTTTGAGTTAAAATCGACCTTAAAAATGTGTACCTGTTTACAACGCGTTAACTAACCTGTATAGCTTTAACTACTTGCGGGTGCATATTTAAAAATTCCAAGATGGCGCGTGTTCCGCACTTCCTCACGCCCACAATCACAGCACGTGGCAGTCTCCTCCTCAGCCGCTTGGTCTTGGGAAAGCGCAGGCGATGAGGAGCGGATGGTCCGGTGGCCGTGACGTTTCTCCACTCGTCTTCCTCCTCTCCTCCTGGCGCCGTCACCTCGTCCGTTCGGCGGCTATTAGTAGTGCTATTATTATTATTATTACTATTGCTGACCAGCGCCATAAGCGTGTAGCTGCCCAGCAACAGCAGGAAGATGGTGGTGAGGAGGCAAGTCCTGGACACGGAGCCCAGCCGACACGACTGCGCATGCGTCGACGACTCCTCATCGCCACTCGTCATCTTGTGGTAGGTGAGGAGACGGCGGGGGCAGCAGCTGACGGCTTATGTCACCATGGATTGTGGTAGTCATAGCAACAGCGTAGCGGCATGAAGAGCGGCGGAGTTCACCTGAAGAAAGAAAAGAAGAGTATTGGAGAATGAAAGAAGCAGTTTAGATTTTTGATGGAGCAATAAAAAGATGGAGAGAGGGTGGGAAGAGAGGGGTGGGAGAGAGAGAAAAGAATTTTATTTTCGGATGATAAAAGATATATAGTTTTATTACGCGTGCGCGAGTGTGAATAAAAATTGATTTAAGGAAAAACGAAAAAAAAAAAAAAAAAAAAAAGGTAGAAAATAAAATAAATATGATAAAAAGGAGGAGAGGTGGATTTAAATATCAAAGGAAAATTTGTTTATAAACCCAATATAATAAAAGGAGCTTCGTTTCAGGATAAATAAATCTGATTATTTTTTTAAAAAAATATATTTCTAAAACAAATTTAACAAAAAAAAAATTTTGTTTTGTGTTTATCAAATAAAATTTTGGTTGATTAAATCAGATTTAAAATTTTAAAAAAATACCGTAACAAAAATTATTGTGTTTTTTTACACCTTAAAAAATGTTTGCGCACTGTAAAGGAAATAATACTGTACACGGTGTGCGATTAAAAAACAAACCCCATCAATTAAATTAGTCTTAAAGACTTTTAATAATGTAGCCTAAATATTTGAATGACACATGGAAAAATTTTAATTTACAGACTTTTTTTTAACATTTAAAATTGTGTTTATATTATCCTCTTTCGATCTCAACGGAAGCAGCAAAACTCACGCTGCATTGAATTGCATCAGTTTGTCTCATGTCTGTCTCAGACCTTGATGCATTTTTTCAATACCCCAGATTTAAATTGGGAAAACTGCATATACAGTGTATGGGATGCGATGCCAAAAAAACGCTTTACAAAACAAAATAACGAAACATGGAAATCAACGTATGCAGTTCAATTAAGCTGTAATCAATGCAACGCATACTGAATGAGTATGATGCGTTTTTCTGCGTGTGTTGAAACCGGAAAAAATATTTTAAACACAGAATAGAATAATTAAGTATTTGAAGAAAAAAAAAAGGTTTTTAAATTAAATTATTCTATTTGCCATTAAAATACTTAAATTATTAAAAGAATTTACCGTACTACTAATTTAGTTGGGTTCGGTTTTTTCTGGACACCGTGTATTTACTCAATTTTTGATAAAATACTTTTTCATACACATTTTTCCTATGATTAGACACTTCAAAATGAAGGAAATTTGCATGTACAAATTTGTATAATGCAGAGTGAACATTTAAATCTTGTTTTTGCACTAAATGGGAATTTGAAAGGGGCGAAATAACTGCAGAAAAAAAACCGAATTATCGCATAGATATAGCTCAAAATAGAAGTGCGAAATAAAATAAAACTCTTAAATTTTTGAGAATTTTCCTCGAATCTCCGTTCAACTTACTGAAAACGGTTTGTTGAACGACATAAAAATTAAAGTCCACAACCTCATAAATTTTGCACCGGTCGATAGAAGATCCTTTCATCTATAAATCTTATCTTTTAACTCAAAAAAGTAAAAAGAAATGGAGTTGAGTGCTTATTGCTGCGAGCAACGCAATTTATTGTTGTAGCAGAATTAATCTCGACGCAATCAAATTTTCAATATACCGAAATTGACTCGAGGACAAAATGGCGCGCGCAGCCCATTGCTCTTTTAAATTTCTTCGTGCATTGGTACAGTAGTATTCCCTTTTCCCGTCAATGTCGACAGTTAAATAACCTAGTTTTAAATAATTTTCTCTACGCCTTGTATTTTTTTTTTTTTTTACTCTCCCGTAATATAAAGACGTTTGATGGAAGTAAATTTAACATTCACACATGTAGCTTTGAAAGTGACATTTATTGTGACAGAATGAGCTCAATACGGTTAACTCGAAATGTTCGATTGGCGTCAAAAGCCATGGAATTCTCAACTTTATTGTAGCCTACACCTAGTAACGTTTTTCAGTTTATTGCATATACTTTTGAAATCCCGCCACTCACTTCAACATTTCCGAATTCAAAAGAAGGAGAAGAAAAAAAAGGGGGGTTTTAATCGCTGTAAACGTCTGTAAACGCTTCAGCCAAAAATACAAACTTCAAATGATTAATTAATTTAATAATTATTATCAACAGCTGCATCCAACAAAAATCAACCTTTTCCATCGTTAATAATTCGTAAATCAAAACATCCACACCTCGATTTTGCGTCGTATATCCGCTCCCAAAAATAAACGTGATGCAAAGCGAAATCCCTGAAAAAGTAAAAAACAGTTTCCCCAAAAGAAAGGATGTAAATACGTAACTATTTTCTATCAATATACTTCTACTTTTCACTCATAAAACCACTCCCCAAAAAAAAAGACCCTTCTCCACTCTTGTTAACAGATCCGGAACCGTAAAAGCAAAACTAAGCTTACACGCACATCTGGCCGGTCTTTCAAGTAGGATTTTAATTCAGGCAACAAAACAGAGCCCCAATAGTAAGATCTGAAGAGTAGTAAAGAGTTTGGGCTTCTAAATAAAGCCCCAAAACTAAAATTTGGTCATAAACAACATTGAGAAAATAGCGACCAATCAGCTGAACATATGGTTTCATTCCTTGGGTTCCAGAACTATTACAATGTACTTAAGAATAGGGATAGCTGCCCCTTAAGTGAACACAATTTCCCTATACATCTACTTGTCTGACATCACCGCATTCTTCGCAATAAATATGAACCGTCCCATAATTTTTCTGCCACAACGTATGCGCTTGAACGCATTATTGTCGCTATATAACTTTCCTTGTATAAATGGCAGCATAATCTCATTTTACTATACCTAATTCTTCGTTTTCATCTTCATTTTTCCTCTCCATGTCTCTTATTTTATAATAATTACTGTCGCTTCCAATCTCCGTTTTCCTTCGTTCTTAAGTCTATTCTTTTTATTTATCCCTCGCTCATTTATCGTCTTACCTCATCATTCTCTCTTTCTCGTTGTTTTCTCACTCGGTATCTCACTGTTTCGCTATTCTCCATCATTTTCGCTTTTTTGCCTTCTCACTGGCCTTAATAGATGCTAGTTTCGCAGACATTGACAAATGTCCCCCCCTCGCACAAACGCTGTTCAGCTTCCTTAACTTCCATCACTGTTAAGCACTAACGCGCATTCTGTTAATCGACAATGACGTATCTCTTTATTCAACAAAGAATTGAGGTTGTTTGTTTACTTTTTGGAACTAAACGTCGCAATCCCACCCACTTCTTTTTTTCTCTCTCTCCCCAAAGTTAAGGGAATTTAATTCCGACGGTTATGCAAATTTCAGCCGCTGGTTTTACGGCCTTATCGCGCGGCTATTTGACCTTTCCCTTACCTCCCATTAACCGCATTAGCCCATTACTTACAACGCCGTCTAGCAGCGGAAACGATGCGTCATTTTGAGCAGTAGCTTGCTGTAATTTAAACACCAAGTTTTGATTTGTATTTTGTAGTGCGGGATTAAGCTTATTTTTTGGGGGGGGCCTTAGTTAAATGTATTTTATGAACCCCCCACGGGATGACAAAAATCAATGTTAATAACAAAATGTTGACGCAAAAGTGAATAATTTTGACGTATTTTTTGCCTTATCTCCTGCAAAATTATTTATTCTTATTTTTATATATATATGAAAAGAAAGTAAACGAATGTTTGAGGAAAATTAGACGTCAGCCATATATCCGAATGTATCATATGTTTTAATTTAAATTGATTATAATTATTGACTTTCTTCAATACTTTGTTAATCGGTCACTTTACGTCATAGTTCCTCATTCGTGTTCCTAATTAATAATATCTTTTAAAGAGAAACGCGATTGCTTCTTAGAATTTGATCTTGTATATTGCGTCAATAGATATTGAATTTCGGATTAAACACGCTTTTGATCATAGATAAACAAAACCAATAAATTTGTTCAACTGCTTTATTTATTTTATTATTGAAAATTAAAGAATAAAAGTATATTATTTATACGAGTACAGTATCTGGATACAGCCGTATACTGTACGTATAATGTTGGTAAATTTAAGCACAATGCACCTGCCAACAAGTCCAAATTAAATGCCGATTAATCACTATTTTCGATTGCAACCTTCAAAAATTTATTATTTCATAGCGTTAATTATTTTGAAATTCGCTTGCAAATATTTAATTTTGGAATTTTAAATTTTTGGTTAAATTGCGACAATTTTAAATTATTTTTTTGAGATTTATTAAATTTTTTTGGGAGCACTATTTCTATTTTCTGTAAACTGAATAATCGATTGTCAGAATTATTTCATTTTTTATTTTATAATGTTGCTTAGAAAATCCTGTTTATGTTACCGCCAATTGTTTTTATTATTGACAATTGTTTTATTTTTTTTTTATAGCGAGCTTAATGGAATTAATGGATTGGCGCTCACGCGTTCTGCGACGTCATTCGCAGTTTTAAATCGATCAGCAGAAAAAAGTAACTGCAAATCCTTCAATTTTGACATTTTTTTTTTAGATACCGGTAACGATTGTTTAATGTTTTTTGATAAAAATCAATATTTTTTTCACCCAAAAAAATTAAAATTAATCCATAATATATTGAATAAATTACTGAATTGTAATTGCTTTCTAAGCCCAGCACATACCTGCATTGCCTGCTATTCGCCTGGTTGATGTTAAATCCGACCCTGACACATTACGCCCGATCAAAATAAATTGCCCCACCAAAAAAAAAAAATAATAATAATAAACAACTATCGTTAACGCAAATGAATGCAAATTTCGTAAAGCTTTTAATTTGGGTAATGTTTATTTTGGCATCAATTTGTTTTGCAACGGATGTTGGCTAGCTCTAACAGGACCCAAAGCTAATGGCTCGAAATGCATGACAAGTCTGCTTGGCTGTTAGCGAAATTGAATGAATAACAAATTAATTGGGCAAACTTCAAGGCTGATTAGCTCAAACTACACTAACTTTTGGTTTGTTTGATTTGATGAGAGCTTTTCTACTAACGTCACTCAGCGATAACGTCACACGACTAACGCGTGAAACCCTATTCATTCATTAATGAATGAAAACAAAATTCGAAATGTCATAATACCCTTCAACGTAGATATTACTTTTAGTAACAGTTTTGGAATCAGTTACATTGGATCAGTTATTTTTTCCTCAATGTTGTCTGTGGGAAAAAAATTAAAATTTTAATTATTTTTAATATTAAAAATAATTTTTTTTTATTGAGACTATTTTTATTAATTAATTTTTTTTTATTATTATTAATAAAATAATGTATTGTCATCGTTTTTACGTGTAATTGCATTGTTTACGTTTTTATAATGTTAACAATGCGTTTCAATGTTTTCATTATTATTTCATAACGCCCTCGCGTTTTAACATTTTTAATTCGTAATGTTATTCAAAGTACCGGAAACGTCAATAAAAATATCGATTTGCAACTAACAAAAAAATGTAAAAATAGAGACGGGGAAAATACATTTAATTACATTTCCTCTTTTTTTTTTTTTTTAAATAAAAAACATGACTTTTACATTATTTTTTTCAACGTTCAATTATTAAATTGCATTGTAACAAATACACGGGGGTTCAATAAAAAGTAAGCCAAACGTTATTTCACAAATTTCTAGTATCTGGTTATTAATCATAATAAAAATTTCAAAAAATGTTTAGAGGACTGAGCCAAAATATTTCGATTCCAACATAATAATTATGGTTTTAACTTCATCCGCCAAAATTCAAGTTTAAGAGTAATTTTCTTTTAAATTGAGCCAGTAAAATTGTTATATTTTATGCTTTCTTGAATTGAAGTTGCAATTTGAATTTGATATTGTAGGCTACTTATTAAATTTCTATCGTTGATTCAATTTTTCAAAAATCAAAAAAAAAAAAAAAAACTTTTTGTATGTATAATAATATTACCGGTATTATTAGACATTAGATATACAGTATATTACCGTAAAATAAAAATTGTGTATACTTTTTGTTGAGCCACCGTGTAAAACTATCGAAACTATGTTTTCGCTTTATTAAAAATTATTCGATTCAAAATCGATTGAAAGTTCCATTATTTTCGTTTTTTATTATGAATTTAAAAGCATAATATTTTCATAATTGAATAATATCGGTTGACAAATTTTCATAAAAAAAAAATGCTTTTATTTAAATGATAAAAGTTTTCTATCGAATTTTATATTATCAATAAATTTATAATTTTAATTACGGTTTTTTTTTTCCTCATAAAACTAGTTTTAAAATTCACAAAAAAGTTTTTATACCGCATTTAAAAAAAAAAACAATATTTTTAATAATTTTTTTTACATTTTCTTGTTTTCATTTAATAATTTCTAATAATCTCAACTTTGATTCTACCTGCACAAGGTTTGACATAAAAGTATTAAAACTGTCCTAATAAAACTTTGTATTTATTATACAGACACAAATCAATATATCTCACCAAAGGAAAACTCTTCCCTACTCTTAGGAACAGTTCTAGAACCCAAAAACTAGAACTACATGTTCAGCTGATGCGTCACGATTTTTTCAATCTTGTTTATGCTGAAAAATCGTAAAATTTTGGCGAATCTCTAAAAATGTAAAGAGTGGGCGTGGTTAACCCTCTCATTTTTCACCCCCCTCCTCCCATACACACACACAAACACCCCACCCACAAACCTAAATCTCCCCCTCCTGTTTAGTGTTTGTGCAAAGCTCTTATTGTCATCATCATCATTTGTGTTAATAACACAAGCGATTTGTTATCGCTATGAAAGCTATCGCAGCTCAGGGATTCGTGGCATTTTCAGCTTTTTTTTCATCTTCTCTCTTTTGTTTTCCGAGCACAAAAAAAACCCCATGTTTATACCCACCCACGCACCCACTTTTCATCTTATCCCTCCCCCTTTCACCTCTTTCTCCCCTTTTCTAATACTCCTACAACTCAAGCTCAATCGTGCGTGTGGGTGACATTATTTCAACAACATGACGTCGCTTCCTGAGATTGATCCAAAGATGGGCTTCACCTGCTCTCTCTCTCCCACTCACACCACCCGTACACACTCTCTACCACCCACACACACTCACTTACGCCTACTCTGCAACTACGCCGCAGGCCGGGATTTTACATTCATCACGTCATGAATTGAAATTTTAAAGGCAGACGATGGAAATTTTGAGAGAGATTTCGATTGATTCAAAAAAAATTTAAACATCTTTTTCGAGAAAGCGTCAAAATATCGATGAATTTAAATCCCAAAAAAAGTATTCACAATGAATAAAAAAAAATTTTAATACAGGTAGGGCCTATGTAAATTTAAATCTATCTAAAATTTGAAGAAAAAAAATACTGTAATAATAAATCAAATTTGAGATGATAATACATCAAATTTCATAAAATATCAAATCAAAAAATTGCACAGGATGAAATCAAACTCATAAAAAAAGAAATGGATTCAAAATTCAAATAAGAGTTTTAACAATTATCATTCTCAAAGCTTTTTGGATGCTTAAAAATATTTATTAATGTATATCAATTAAATAATAAACAACATTTCTGATGAAAAAAATAATGAAAATTACTAATTGAACCAAAATCGTAATAACTTTAAAAACTCAATTCAGTAACCAAAAACCTGTATTAAAATCAAAATCTTCAAAAATAAATTTAAAAGCCAGAATGATGATTAAAGAGAACAACATTTTCGCTCACCAAAATTAAAATATTTTAGATCTAAAAAATTAAATTTAAAAATACCATATAAAAATAATAAGGCAAATTATTAATAACCACCATCCTAATCCCAATACAGTACGGAAATCTCAATAATTAAAGAAATCAAAATTTTTTGAAAGAAAAATAAAAAGTAGCTACAAGCCAGAATGATGACTATGGAGAAAATCTTTCACAATTTCAAAAATGATCTCAAAAATTAAAAATAAAAATACATCAAATAAAACCTAATGATAATAATTATCATACTAATAATCTCAATACAAGAAATTCAAATAAGAAAACCAAAATCCCCCCCCCCCCCCCCCTCCTCCTCCTCCAAATGCCAGAATGATGACTGAAGAAAACAAATCATCCAAAATTTAAAACATGAAATATCCTCAGACCCATACAAAAATTGAAAATAAAATCTACCATAAACCATCGAATAAAAAATAATAAAGTGTACCATCGCATTAAAATTTCACCACAGTACCCAAAAACTCGAATAAAAAAAAAGCAAAAATCTCTAAAACGAAAACTAAAAATGAAGCTAAAAGCCAGAACGATGACTGCAAAAAAAGAAAAAAAAATCATTTTTCGCCATTAAAATTTCACCTTCTCCGAAAAAGGGAGAAAGAAAAACATCTATAATATAAAAGCAAAGGACTTTTCCTCCTAAAATCCGCTCCTTTCACGCCAAACTTCCGCCTCCGCGCCAAGCTCTAAGTCAGCGGCTACTGCTTGTCACATCAAAGCGGCTCCACTTATTTGGATATAAGCGATAATATGGTTTTTGGGGGCTAGGAAGAGGGAGGGAGGGGTATAATAATACGTAGGTGTATAGACGAAAGTTGAACGTTGGACGTGTATATAATAAAAGCGTTGCAGCGACGCGACGTCCATTATTGATTTGAGATAGAATTAAAGTAGGTGGAACGTGTTTTCGTGAAAATAGTCGGGCGAAGGTGATTGTGGGTGGATATAGTAGTTGTAGTAGAATAGTAGCTCCTCGTTCCACTCTGGAATTTCGCAGTCTGACACGCGATTCAGCGCGCCCTCTATCGTGACGTCAAGGTGAAATTTAACGCGGTTATTTATTTTTTTTTTTGCACTACTTTCAATGCTTTGACATTTAGTAAAATATATTAAAAAAAATAAAACTTGTTGGAATATAATAAAAATTTTAAATTTTTACTACCTCATACATGTTTTTATTATTGTATTTTTACGAGAGAAAACGCAAGTTTTTTTTTTTTTTTTTTAGTACTTAATTCAGTCATTTTTATTGCGCATGACGTCACGCTCGCGTTAATAAGCGTTATAAGGTAGGTGGGGGAGAGCTGTAAAATGTGGGTCATCTAACGATTGACCTTTGAAATCGCATCAATTAAAACAAAAAAAAAAAAACGAGCGGAAAATGCGCTAAACTCGATCATTACACGCCGAATTAAATTCAATTAAAAATACTATATTATTTCTTCGTTTTTTAAAAAATAAAACAAAAATTTTCGCTTAAAATTACGATAATCAGGAATTAAATTATTAGATGCAATTTTGACTGCATTATTCGCCCATATCAAGAAAGAGCTCACCTTCGCCTGTATTCCTTATGGAGCGACGTCTTATCCAATCTTGCAGCTTTTACATATTTTTTTTTCTCCCACCTTTCTTCTTCTCTCTCTCAGAATTTACTCCGGTTGGAAATTGTTCTCTATCGGAGAAATAAGCCCGAATAATATATCAACCGCTTAATCATGGTTTAGCGTTTGGGTTTAACGTTACGTCAGGTGTTGATTGCTTCGACGAACGACGTTGTTGTTGGACGGATTTCTATCGTGTGTCTAAACGTCTTTACTTTTTCCTCGACAGAAAACTCACAGCCAGAGATCTAATATCCTCTTCTCGGTTTTATATAATATATATACACGATGACGTAGTAGATATCGATCGATGAGAGCGCCCTCTAACGACCGCACTAGCAAGCGTAAGTGACGGATTAAAAAGTCCTAGCGGCGCGTTCACCGAGCGGTACTCCCGACGTAATTGAATAAAAATAAAAAAAAATATTAATTTATTCGTCGAATTAATCATATTAATTAACGAGTTAATTAATTAAAAAAAAATATATATATGGTTAGGGAAAATTATTACAGAAAAATTGTGGGGAGAGAGAAAATTAAATATTAATCTGATAAACATAAATTTCCCTTGGATTTTCACTTCAGAAAACGTTGATTCCGAAAGCGTTGGCGTCTTAATTAATTTTTTTTCCACGTTTTCTCTCTCTCTCCAAAGCTTTTAAAAAAAATGTATATTTAGATGATGATGGGAGAAAAAAAAAAGATTTTCAACCAATAGGAGAAAAGCTGACTTAATTATACATTTAGATATGTTGTACTGTTTATTACATCGCCAACATCAACAATTTCTACTCTCGTTACGCAAGGAATAATACGCAGAGAGTAAGAGAGAGAGAGGGCTTTTGGAAAAATGTTGTACGCCAGTCGAACATTAAATAAGGAATAATTTACAAGGCGCTGAATAGCTCATCAATTATTAATTCAATCTCTCATCTACTCACTGCGCACTATTTAGTTATTCCAACTTTGATCTACTTTTTTTTTTATTCTCGGTCTTTCTTTCTTTTCTTAATATTCGGAGTGTGGGGAGAAAAAAATTAATTTATTATTCTCTCTCTTTTTTTTTTTTTAATTTAATTTAAATTAACTTAATGAAGGAAATTAAATATTTTGTAAGATGAAGGAAAAAGCTAAAATCGAGACATGTTAATTTAGATTTTTTTTTTTGTTGTCGTTCAGCCTGAAGATATTAAGCGAGGTACGACCAAAAAGTCACGAGACTGTTTGTACTTATGGCAAAGGTTGGAATCAATGCTTGGACTTTCAAAGTTAATGCTTAAATCACCACTACTCTTAATAACTGTTTTGGAACCCTAAAAGTAGAACCAAGTTTTCATCATTTTCTCAATGTTGCCTATGGTGGAAAAAAATGTAAACAGTGCAAGTGTTTGGAGTTTTTGAAGCAAAAGGACTTTTTGTTTGGGGGCACCAAAACGTTTTCCACTCTCCAGATCTTAGTATTAGGGCTCTTTATTGTTGCCTCATTTAAAAATCCGCTTGAAAGGTCGTTATTTAGCCAGTGTGAGTCAGCATTCAAAAGTTTTATTAGAACAGTCTCATTACTTTTTTTATCGCACCACAAAAATGAGAAAAGTCGGCAATAATTTATTTGTTTACCTTTAAATCCAAAGATCTTTTTGCTCATTCGCGTTTAATTTACGCCATACAAAAAAATTCGCCTCTTTAAAAATCGACTTTTATTAATTTTTTTTATGAGAAATGGTGCGAGAGAATTTTATTTTTGAGCGAAACTTAATTTTCTAGAAAATTCGACCAATTTCGTTAATTTATTTAGCGGTTTAACAGTATTTGGAGAGCTGTGATGCTTAATGAAAACTAAACGTTTTCTAAAAAAATAAATAAATAAACAATCAAAAAGCTTCCGGCAAAAACTCGACAATTTTAAGTCAATAGATACAGCGTAAAAATTATAATAGAAAAACAAATAAATAAAACATAAAAAAAATCATTGTCATTACCAGAAAATTACCTTGTTAATTTATAAATTTTTATTTAAATTTGAGAGAATAATTATTATTAATACATTTGAGTATTATTTTCCGCGCTGCCCCTTAAGGTAAAGCAAACATTGCGGGCTTCTCCGCTGTGTACTACAAATATAGGTACCGTACACATCGAGAGCCTTTTCTTGAAATAATAATCGGAGAAAAGGCGATGCGCAGGCGCGTTAATAACTCCGATAAATATGAAATAACGAGAGGGGAGGAAGGTTGAATAATAAATGTTGAAGATATGCGCGGGTAGCTGAGCTGCGAACGAGGCAATTAACACCAGCTTTTACGACTGTTAATCTGTTTGGGTAGGATTAAGGGTGAAATGCTTTGTCGAGAGGGATTGAGAGATGCTCCCTTATGGAAAGCGCGATGAAAAGGGAGAGAGAGACAATGATATATCAATATTATATTGTTATGATTATAAGCAGCATCTTTGGCATGCGTGTTCATGGAATTTAAAGGTCAAATAAAATCCACCTAACGAACGTAAATCGATGACGTCCTTACCAAGATCAACGCGATAACAATAGCAAAAGATAGAAATAATAGTCATTCGTGGAATTTTGAATACTATAAATTTAAGCAAAAATTAAAATGCGATCCGTTTCGAGCGAATTCAATAATAAATTGCGATTAAAAATTGCTTATTAAAATTTGTGTTGAAAGTTCAATTTAGTTTATAAAATGGTGTAAATTATAGTTGGTTACTAAATTAATGCACATAGTGTGGCATAAAAGTAATAAAAATGTGGGTTTATTGCTGAGGTTGAAATCAATTTTTGTCCCTTTAATGTAGGTGCCTAGGGAAGGTACTCACCAAAAAAGACCCCTCCCCTACCGTTAGTAACAGTTCTGGAATCCTAGAAGTAGAGCCATGCACACTTGATCAGCCCCAACTTTTGAATGTTGATCCACAGTGCTCCCAAATAGCGACCTTTTAAGTACATTTTTAATTGAAGTAATAATATAGAGCCCCAATATTAAAACTTGGAAAGGAATAAAAATTAAGGCCGTCTTTGAAAAGCCCTTTAGTCACATAAAACCTTTGACATTTTTACATTTTTTCTACCATAAAAAAACATTGTAAAATAAATGACCCACCAAATTAATGTAGCTACATGGTTCCACTTCTAGGGTTCCAGAACTGCTAGAAAACGCAGAAGAAGCCTCCCATTTAGTGTAAATAATTACTGCATTATTTTCAATGTTTTTCCAAAGAAAATATTCAAGTCGCTTTTAATTAATTTTACAACATTTTGACTAAATCAAGTAACTTCATTTTGCAATATTAAATTATTTTGTTGCAAAAATGTACTTAATTATTTCAAACCAAATTGTATTTATTTTATTTGTAAATTTTAATATAATTTTCTTATAATAGTTTTTTTCAATTCGATTTTTTAGAATAAACTTTTTATCAATGAAGCTAAACAGAAGAACTGTTCTTTGGTACTGAGTTTGTTTTTAAGTTTTAAATATGATTCGCCATAAAATTAAATTAAAATAAATAAATAAAGGAGGATGTTACATAATATTTTGTGCATAACAGTCTGATTGTGTTTAGATGCCATATGTGTTGAAGGTTGTTTATTATAAATTTACATTCTTTTCTTTTTATTTCTAATGAATGTTTACATAAAAGCTAATAATTCTTATAAATTCAGCCTAATATTCTTTCGATAAAATGAAAAATTAACAATTTTTTTGCAGAATTTTTTGTTTCTTAATTGATTCTCAATACTGTAGAAAATATTTTCGAAATCGATTTTCCAAAAACACGACTATTATTATTTTTATTCTCAATTTGAGATCAATATTAAGTAAAATATTAAAGATACTTTTTATTGCAGGAGAATAAAAGCGTGATACCGGGTGTCAAAAAATGTTACTATCCAACCTGTTATTCAATAAAAATAAAAAAATAACATCATTAAAAACCGTTCGAAAGGTTGAGAACCATGAATATTCGTAATTTCAATTTCCAATGAATAATACGCTCAGTTAAATATTTGTAATTAAAGTGGAATGTTTTTCCGAGACTCGGGTTCAAAGTTATTGAACCAAAGTTTAGTTCTTTAACCGCACACATTTTTCTCTCACTTTACTTTACGAGATTATCTCCCCTCTTTCCCCCTCTCTCTTTCCTCATCTTCCCTTCAATCGCTGATAATCTCACTAACTTTACACTTATATAAAATTAAGCTTAAACTCCCTCGCAGAAAAAAAAAAAAAATTGAGCGCGTTTCAAATCCCAGGATTTAACAGGTGAATAGAATGAGAAGTAAAAGGAGAATGCAGTGCCGGATTGAGTTTGATTTAGGCCCTAGAAAATTTAACCAGCCCCCTTAAAAATTCGGGCTCTACACTTTCATAAAACTGGCCTATCCCTCCTGATCCGGCAATGGGAAAAATAGAGAGGATGGAATGTGCTCGACTGTCAATTGAAGGTGAAAGAATGTAACGTAATGCAGAAGAAAGAGCAGGTGGGTGGGGGGAGGGGTTGATCATCCGATCACGTGACATTATATAAAGAAAATAATTGTAGGCAAAAGTATTATATGATGGAAAAGAGTATATAAGAACAAACAGCCACAATCCAATTGGCTTTCTATCCATCCACCCACACACGCACTTGTCTCTCTCCCACTCCCCCTCACTCCCCCCCCCCCCCCCACCATCTCACTCCCCCCCCCCCACCATCTCACTCCCTCCCCCCCACCATCTCACTCCCTCTCTCTCCATCTCGTAGCACTAAACACTAGGTTGCGTACTACATACTACGATCGATAAACTAATCTTCTTCTTTTAAAAAGGCTAAAGTTACACTAGACGTACGTTACGTTACGTCAACCAACCGAGTTAACTTTGACCTATTGTTTTATTTCTTCATTCTCCCTCCTGACGTGACGTCAGGTGGTGTTGCGTGTGGCTGACAGTGGCGTAGGAGTAGATCGTTTTTCCGCCGGATGAATAAAAAGCTGCGCGCAAATTGAAGGGTATTGGGGAGCTTTAATCAATTCCGCCTTCTATCGGATAGGAAGAGTGCAGATGTCAAAGCCAAAAAATTCGACAAAAGCCAAATTCAAGCTGCTCTTTATTATGTATTATTATTTATTTATTGCGTATTATATTATGTAATATTGTTATTATTTTTAAAAAAAAAAAAATTTTGTACTTGGTTTGAAAGAATTTTTTTATGAAATCGATATACACGCGCATGAATTCAGGAATGGAAATAAAAAAAAAAAAGGCTGAAAGTCTCATTTTTTAAAAACAAAAAATTAAGAGATTTATCTTTTAAAAAGCTGTATGTACCAGAGCTTATAGCTGGGCAAAAATGAATGGAAATGACATTTTTTAGTTTGATGCATAAATTACTTGGTACTTTCATCCTATTTTATTTCAACGCCTCAATTATAATATTGAAGATTTTGCAGTAGGGGATACAGTAATTATTCTTGCTTCCAAGTTTTTGGTTTTGATAGTGTCACTTTTTTTTTTTAAAGAAAATTCAAAAATTGGTGCAAAAACAAATTTTTAAAATTAAAGATAAAAATTTGATTTTAATTTATTTTGCTCTTTTATTTAAATCAGTAAACTACCTGCACATCCCCTTAAAACAGCATTTTTATTCCCAATTTGGAGCATTAAAAAAACGAGATTTAAACGTTCACCCTGTTTTACACAAACCACATTTTTTTACACGCAAATTTCACTCATTTAGGTGTGTGCAATATCAGTGAAGAAAACCACAATATTTTTAGTTGGAAGAAATAGAGATGCCCCTGCGCTTACTCCCTTCATTTGTTTACCGTCGAATCTCGTGTGATGGCGGCTTAAACGGCTGAAATGAGATGTGAAAGATGATTGAGGAGTAATTTGGTTGTTTAACCTTATTTTTTTATTGCGGCTGTATACCTTATACTGTATAATATACTAAGGGGGGTATAGACGCTCGGAGAAACGCAATTTAAACACCCTTCAAAATCCATTTGAGAATGGAGGGAAGGTTAGGAAAAAGAAATCGCGAATGGAGAATGTTTACTGGTTGGTTGGGTTTGGTGGTGGGTTACATTGCTCCCTAAAGATGCCGGGGAATAGCGCAATTAACAAGGCGAGATGCGACTTTTGACGCCCGCGTGCGTGAGAGAAAACGCCGTGCGGACAATGTATATACAGGTGGAAGACGTGTTTCATTCCCCCCTCCCCCCAATCATCAATTCGCGTGTGGGGTGAGGAGAAAAGAAAAATATAATAAAGAAAAATTTGGTATGGAGAAAATGTCACCTAAGAAATAATAATAAAAAAAAAAGATATGAATAATACATCGCGTTAGAAGAATTTTATATGTGCTAAAACTCAAAAAAAAGAAATTGATAAAAAACAGGCGCAAAATTCAATTATTTAATTTGCATTCGTTTATTATTGCAAACTAAAATATCAAATAAAAATTGTATGAAAATAATGCACATTGAAAATATATACCGTATATATAATATTAATACTAATGAAAATCTTTGCAAAATCGATTTATTTCTGTTTGAAATTAATTAAAATTTAAAATATTAATAAAAATGTCAATAAAGTTTCTTTCTTTCATAACAAAATTCAATATTTTAATAATGCTAATACAGGGTGATTATAAATTAAATAATATCGCGCAATTTACTACGTTGTTTACTCTGGAAAATTTTTAGCCCTGTAATTCCCAAAACACGAATAAAGTTTGTACCTACCTAGCGATGTTTTTCGCCAAACGAGTGTCTGTGTTTTATATTGATAAAAGTACGTGAGATGCGGATACTTCCATTACGCAGTTTTGCAAGAGAAAGTTTATCATACGACGTGCAATTTGACAATGAGCCAAAAAAAAAAAAAAAGAATTTTTGACATTCTCCCCCTCCTTCCGATATGTATATGGCACGAATTTCACTTCCGCCTTGATGCATGCCATGTAACTAACGAACACAATCATCGAGCCTCTGTAAAATGCGGTCGAAAATGTACTAGAAGGCTTTTTGTTTATAAAACTGTGCAAACAAAGCGTCCATTTTCTTGTTATACTTTTTCGATGTAATAATATGAACCCTAGTTGGTAAATTTTATTTATGCTTTGTAACTTAATGGGCATTCATCCAGCATGCATTAAATTTCAATATGTTTTTATATCAGGCCGGTTTATTGAGAGTGCCCATATTTTAATATTTGTTTGCGGCAATAATTTTTTTGTTAATTTTGAGAAACAAATGCAAAAGCTAACAATGCCATGAACGAGTGAAATGTGCATGTAAAAATGTGGAGTTAAAAATGCTCGTTTATGCGGCTCATAAATGCAGCAAGTACCAAAAATAATTCAAAAATGCTCGTTTATGCGACTAGTAAATACAGCAAGTTCCAAAATTAAGTCAAAAATGCTCGTTAATGCGGCTCACAAATGCAGCCAATACCAAAATTAAGTCAAAAACGCTCGTTTATGCAGCTCATAAATGCAGCAAGTACATAAATTTAGTCAAAAACGCTCGTTTATGCGGCTCTTACATGCAGCAAGTACTTGAGGTACCAAAATTAAGTCAAAAACGCTCATTTATGCGGCCCATAAATGCAACAAGTGCCGAAATTAAGTCAAAAATGCTCATTTATGCGGCCCGTAAATGCAAAAAGTACCAAAGTTGATTCAAAAACGCTCGTTTATGCGGCTAATAAATGCAGCAAATAACAAAATTATTGTGCAGATGGTTTACTAATACTGTACTTCCAAATAAAACGGCAAAATAAATGTAATTACCTTACTTCAAATTTTTATCTCTAATGTTTTAGAATATAATTTTCTTCTACCTACAGTACATTAAACTTACCAAAACATTGAAATTATTTGGTTGAATAACATACAAATTAATAACACAAAGTTTTATAATATTATATTTTTTTCCCTATCGGAAGAAGACTTTTTTTATTCAGAAATTTATACCCTAGAACACGAAAAAATAAAAATAAATAATAAAGCTAATTCCTTTTTTCTCTCTCAATTTGATTCGTATTCACCCTGTATAACGCCATCTCATTGATTTCTTTTTAAAAATTTATATTTAAAGAACTATAAAATAAAAATTTCTTTATACATTAATAATGCACAAATGCATTTTTAATAAAAAGCGTAACGAATAAAAAGAAATCGAACAAATATATATTTATACCGTATAATGTACAGTATTATTTATACTTAAGCATCGATTTTTATTTGTTTTCATTCTAAACATTATGCAAACAAAAATATTCCATCGTAATAATTTCATTGAGTATTATTTTTTTTTCTCTTATTTCTTTTTTTTTTTTTTCCAATATAATATAGTCAAAAATAAAGAAATTTGTCAAATATTCTGCTATTATTATTATTATTATAGTTAATGAATCGAAAATGTACACGCAATTCAAACTTGTCCTCGCAATAATAATAATTCTACTGTTATTTACAATGAAACAGGTACCGGTATCATTTTTTTTCTTTCGTTATTCGCTAGAACCAATAAAAATATCATCAATCAATATATCCGCTGAATGCCTTTTTCCGAAGTTGATGAAAAATAAATGCGCTCAAAAATTAATAAATAAATGTTAATTCTGTTAACCAATAACAAAACACACTTTTAAACGGTAATCCCTCGTTTTACGCGTCTAAAAATTCGATTTCTAAAATGTTGGTAAACTGAATTTATTTGCTATTAAAAAAAAAGTCGATCGCGTAAAACGAGGGATTACGGTTGTCTCTCTAAATTACGTAATAACGATTTGTTGACATTTAAAATGTACTGTATAGCTTCGATTTTGCTAACGATCGTCTGAAGGTTCTTTCCGGTTGATAAAAATTCTATTCAGAAACTTCCGGTTCGGATCGAAAATGTCGTGCAATTGCTTAGAAAATAACTCCACGATAATCGCCTATATAATTATCTTCGCCCAAAGTATCGATTTTTCCAGTATGGATTAAGGTAACTCCCCCCCCCCCCTCCTCCCCCTGCTTTAAATAGCGTTTAAATTGATATTGAACGAAAATTCTACGCCATAATAATCGCTACCACTAATCCATTACTGTACATACATCGACATTCGTGAAATTAATTACCGTAACAATAATAATTTTAATTACGGTAATTTCGAAATAGATAAAAAAAAAATATGAAATGTAATTAAAACACCAAACTCGTGAAAGATTCTTTTTTTTTGTTGTTGTTTTTTTCTAACGACAGAAATTATTTTCGTAGTAAATTATGCATAAATACGCCTTATAGCTGGCATCAACATTAATGATGACTTATTTTACATAATATTATTTCGAAGGTTAAATGGATTTCGCTTTATTTACGAATTTAAGTTCACCATTCAAAAATCATTAAATTTTGCCCTAATTTCACAATTATTCTCTTTTTGAATTTTTCATAATGAACTTTGTTTCCTACAATTTTTTTTTACCTTATTACAAAAATAATTTTAAAATAAAATGATCAAATTTCGGGCTTAAACAATATTATTTTTGTTAAATGGTTGAACATTAAAAAGTAAATAAAAAGTGTGAAAAACTTCTTATGCAATTTAGAGTGTGTTAAAGGCAAAAAATTAATAACAAATTAATCTCGCAGAATGAACTATTTAAAAAAAAAAAATAATAATAAAAATAAGATTCAATTTAAAATTTTTTTAAAAGATTTATCTTGCATTTCCCATTCGAAAAGACAATTGCATGCATCTTATATCCGATGACATTCGAAGAGCTCGCCGCACTAAGCACACAGCTCCATTTTTTCTCACTTGGATACGTACTGTATTATTATAGTGTGCTTCATAAATAAATAAAAAAAATCCTTTACAAATTGATGCAAAATTTATAGAGCTGTGGGTTTTAGATTCGATGATGTAGTCAAATAGTGTTACGATTTCAGTAAATTCAATTAAAAAATTTTAAAATTAGAAATAAAAAATAAGATCGTGTGTAAGCAATATTAATAAGACTGAATTTTTTAAACCCCTTAAACATTTGCATGTAAAAGAGTCATTTAAACTCTCTCTCTTGGTGCAAATACGAGGCAGCAACGTTTGCCCAACTTTTAACCTGAAACGTTTTACAATAAACGACATTGCAAAAGAATGCAAGTTTCACTTATTCACGTAATAAATAAAAAATGTCTTAAAATTAGGAAAGATACAGTACTGTTGTCGGCTCATTGCTGCCAACCCTTTAATATTACCTGTAAACACCCTCCTGTTATCAACTATCAATCTAAATCTATTCACTCGACGTTAACTAATAATAACTACCGTAATGAAATGAATGGCTGAAAATGAAGAAACACAAAATGGTCCCAACTTACGTATAGTTTGAATTTTGAAGAAGGAAACGTTGCAAAAGCCTACATTGAATTTTGTACAGGTGTTTCGTTATCTACGCATAAATAATAATTACTGTATCTCGGAATGGAATCTTGGCAGTGTCACACGCACACACACGAATCCTGTCCACGTGCATCTTCTTCGCCGGTCAGTTACAGATGGGTTCTTCCTTCATCACGCTGCATTGTTCGCACACCACACGGCAGCACCATACGAATTTACAATCGCATTTCTCGCTCACGCGATGGAGCAGAGTCTGATAGCCTCGTCCGCAGCATAAAAGTTTGCACCCGTCCATGCCGTAACTGGTTCGATTACACACACGACCCATGGTGCCCAAAACGCCGATGCTACAAATACAAACAATTCACCCGTTAGTCTTAATAAAAAAGAATAAAAGATCAACACGAAACAGTGACGTTCTTGGAACGACGTCACAGACATTCCGACTTCGGATTGCACCTATATTCAGGGAACGAATCTACCGGTAGGATGTAGTACAATATGTTACATAATTATTATTAAAAGATGCAATGGATAAGAAAACACAATGTCAAATTTAAGAGAAAGTGATTAGTCCGGTAATAAAACTCTTTAATTTTAAATGCCTAGCATTTCTTCTTCTGTATTTCCATCTCGTTTTGCATAATTTATCACCTGCGATTTATGAAAATTTCTTCCGTTTCGCTCTCATTTTTATGTGCATTAAACTACGCACGAGTATCGAAGCATGCTACACTTTATCCGCTATTGACACCAATACGCTTATGGGATTTACATCCGAGGATTTCAAAATACTCTATGTAGAAAGACATGTTTAGCTCAAATTCAAAGCGTTACAAATAAACATTGCAGACCATTTACAATGTACATAAATTTAAAGCCTGCACTTTAATGTACGAGTAAAAAAAAAAAGTGCAATTTTCGAGCCTGTAAAATTTATTACATTTTTGGACTGAAAAATTCCGAGCTGTAAAAAATTTATTGCTAGGTTAAATTGAATGGCAAAATTCAAGTAAACCAACTCCCGTCATATAAAATTTACCTTTCATTTCTTTTACAGTAATCTGGCGATTCGTCCAAATACACCAAATCTTTCCTCGACGGTTTTTTCAGCTCTTTCCTGGGTGGTCGCAGCTTCTTTTTGCGACTGACCAAGTGTACCAACGAGGCTCCTTCAAATTTCTTCATCAATTCGTCTCCTATGAGTCGAAACGCACCCATCCGCCTCCAGCAAATTTTCATGGAGCACGAACCGCTGATCCCGTGGCATTTACATCCTAGTTCCATCGTCGATTTAATAGCCTTCAAAAAAGATCATTCAAATAAAACGCGTATAAAATTGTCGCGAAAATAAAAATTCAAGTTACCCGGCGACCAGCTTCGTTATTGTGCAGGTTCATGAGTCCGTCGGCAGATTCTTGGTCCTCTCTAGAATCTACAAACTCTCGGCTGAACTTTCCTCCGAACTGAATGTCTTCGGAACACCCGCCCCATTCCCATTTGCCTCTAGTGGGATGCGAGCGCCCCACTCGGTCTTCGCAACCGCACTCGTTGATCTCTCCTTTGCTACAAGCTCTCGTCACGCTTCAAAATAATTCGATTATAAGTTTCGATTGTTTTAGTCACATTTCATACTTAATTACATTACCTATATGCAACACCGGCGGCAGAAATTGCGTACACGTAAGATTTCTCCCTCGACGCTGAAAAATAGAACGTAAATAAGGATATTATTACCATATGTAAATTTCAATGCAAAAAAAAAAAAATTATACATAGCAAACAGCAAAAAGTTCCCATATGTTAAAATAAAAGTTCTACACAAAACTTGTGTAAAATACAGGGCCTGTCCGGGAATTGAACCCGGGACCTCTCGCACCCTAAGCGGGAATCATACCACTAGACCAACAGGCCTTGATGGTTAATCAGGATTTAATACTTATTTCATAATATCTTGCTAAAATTCTACGTAATTTTGACCAAAACTAATGAAGCTAAAAATTTTATTTGTATAAATTTGAAATGCGATGACAATCCTAGAATTTTTGTAGGAGTTTGCTAGTTTAATGAGTATATTTCTTCACTGGTTAACTTTAAACCAAGAACTTTTTTTCTAACTTTCTGAGTTCGTTTATAACCAACGTTGTCTTCAGACGCAATGAAATGAAAATAAATAACAGAAGTAACGGCACAAACTAATAGCTCAAGTTTAAAACAATTCCTGTGGGCCTAATAAAGTCAGTCAGAAGGGTATTGGACATTAAGCCAAGGAATTCGTTCATTTTTGTGACGAAATACTAAAACATGGTCGAAGACTAAAACAATCTAAAACTTTCGGGCCTGTCCGGGAATTGAACCCGGGACCTCTCGCACCCTAAGCGAGAATCATACCACTAGACCAACAGGCCTTTACGTTTGACGATAATTTAATATTTATTTTATAATGCCTTATGATTTTTTCTGTAATGTGTGTCAACGTAATTTATTGAAATTTTGATCAAAATAATTGAAGTTTAGAGGTATTTTGGTTAAGCTGGAACAATTTACTGAAAATAAAATGATAGTTGGATTAAAACATTCGATTAACAACTATTTTTTTGCATTTTTGTGACAAATTATTAAGTTACAGTACGAGTCAACAACAGGAGCAAATTCTCAGTCGAGTGGGTATGTTCATTTTCTGAGTTTTCGGTCCGTTTTGCCTCTTTTATCCATTCAGAAGAAGATCAAACCACACAGTAAAATGCTATTTTTTAAAATCTTTTCTGAATTTTTTTTTTTATATAATATTTATATAATATAATAATGTATAATATGCTCCTATGTGTTTTATATACCGTAGGTTTTACAAAACCTTAATTAATAAACATTAAATAAAATAAACAAAAAGTAGCTTACAATAATTATATTTGCGAATTTTCTCAAGCGCTAGTTCCAATCAGACCCATGAAATTATGCAATGTTATGTCTAGTTCATAATTTCGCTACCGGTATGTGAATGTTTTATAGGATTTTGAGTAAGCCGACGTCAAATTAAACGAGAATCATGCCAATAAATTAACTAGGACTTTAGCTGAACCTGAATATCTCTTCAGCTTTTTTTTTTGTGAATAACACTATTAAATTAGCAGTACTTTGCAATTTTTTTTTAAATTTAACTTTTAATTATATCTTACGATTAGTTGTGTAATAGGTGTCAACATTTTAATCAAAATAATTATTGGTAGGCTATTGTGTTTTGGTTAAGCTGGAACAATATTATTTACTACTAATTTAGCGGTATCAATGCGGAAAAACCTTAATTCGAGCAGTTTTTTCGTTTGATGAAATTAATATAAAAAAATTAAACAAATTTTAAGTTAATAAATCTGCTTTCGGTGAGCCCTCTTAGCTAAGCTGGTGGAGCGTTGGACATTTAATCCAAGGGCCGCGGGTTCGATTCCCGCAGAGGGCGCAATTGCATGCACTGTGCGGCGAGTTTGCGACAGTACTGTAAAAGATTTTTTTGATTCCAATTTTATTTATATCTTACGATTGGTTGTATAATGCTTGGCACCATAATTTTTGAAATTTTAATCAAAAAAATTATTGGTAAGATACTGTATTTTGGTTAAGCTGGAACAATATTATTTGCTATTAATTTAGCAGTACATGCATCAATGCGGAAAAACTTTAATTCGAGCAGTGTTTTTGTTTGATGAAATTAATTTAAAAAAATTAACCAACTTTAAGTTAATAAATCTGCCTTCGGTGAGCCCTCTTAGCTCAGCTGGTGGAGCACTGGACATTTAATCCAACGGTCGCGGGTTCGAGTCCCGCAGAGGGCGCAAATGCATGTACTGTGCCGCGGGTTTGCATCACATACAGTGCAAGTTTCTTTTTATCTAACTTTTACTTATATCTTACGATTGGCTGGGTAAAGCGTGTCAACATAATTTATTGACATTTTAATCAAAATAATTATTGGTAGGCTACTGCATTTTGGTTAAGCTGGAACAATATTATTTACTACTAATTTAGCAGTACATGCATCAATGCGGAAAAACTTTAATTCGAGCAGTGTTTTCGTTTGATAAAATTAATTTAAAAAAATTAAACAAATTTTAAGTTAATTAATCTCCTATCGGTGAGCCCTCTTAGCTCAGCTGGTGGAGCGTTGGACATTTAATCCAATGGTCGCGGGTTCGAGTCTCGCAGAGGGCGCATAGTTATATTTTGATGAAACAGATTTTAAAGTTATCAGCCAGGTTGTTGTGAACCTTTTTTTTTATTTTCTTTGATAATAATTATTTGATCCAACATCGGGGTAATTGTAGAGGAGTTTTCTACTAAGGAATTTTTGTCTTAGAAAGTTTAATACTGTAATTGCTTTGCTAGATCTGTCGAAAATTCAACGAGTACTTGGAGAAATGAATTACAACAAGAATGCTCCTTTGAAAAAGTTGAGTAACAGCTTATTATGTTTTTGCTAAATCTGGTACATTAAAAGAAAAGTATGTTTATCACCGTATAATTATTTGCAATGATTGTGTGCTCATGCATTTTAACAAGTTATAGTGCAAATTATTTTTTATCAATGTTTTTTTTTTTTTTGCGAGTTATTACAAATATTTGCATATTATTTTTATTTAATGAAGTAAATGAAAATTAAAAAAAATTAAATAAATAAGTAAATACTTCATTTTCAAAAACGATTCATTTGTATATCATGTGTATTCCTTCAAAACTTTGTTATGATGATATTTTCACTATAGTGTATTTTTATATAAATATGCACTGTAAAAATTTAGTTACATAGAGATGTGCCGTTGCATAAAATTCGATTGAGTAAACAATTTTACCCATATGTAAATATTAACGTTCGATTTACGATGAAATGATAAATGTAAATAGCCAAGAAATGTATGCTGCTAGTTAAATATTGGTCCCTAGTGAGGATTAAATCATCGCTTGGGATATAGATCTTGGTATTATTCAGAACTATTTTTACGCTCACCGGTAGAAGCACTCTATTTGAAAATAGTCCTACGCAAAGAATGAAATATTTAAATAATACAAGATCACAGAACAGGAAATGAAGTACTTGGGGCCTATTTTAGAAATGAACCTATACAGGTTACTATTAAATCAAAAGGTCATTAGCGACAATTTCATTTAGTTTTTTAATAGTATTGTCAAACAATTTAGTATGTGAGCGATTACGAGAATTTGTGAAACAGTAAAGACGATTTGAAATTATCGATAAATTGATAAGTACAATACAATTATTTTTTGATAACTATCATATGCGGGTAAACAATACATAACCCAAAAAAAAAAAAAAAAAAGAATTTAAAACCTGATTTTCAACCGGTAACGTAAAAATAATTTCTGTAAAACCAGAAACGTAAAAAAAAATGTAGTGAATTGTCCTTAATTTCGGAAATATTTGGAAACAAATTATTAGTGCAAACCTCAATGAAAAAAAACTTTCACAGTACGTGTTGCAATTTCGCCCTCTGCGGGACTCGAACCCGCGGCCCTTGGATTAAATGTCCAACGCTCCACCAGCTGAGCTAAGAGGGCTCACTGAAATCAGTTAAATTAACTTAAAATTTGTTTAATTTTTTTAAAATTAATTTCATCAAACTAAAACACAGTTCGAATTAAGGCTTTTCCACATTGATACTGCTAAATTAATAGTAAATAAATTTGTTCCAGCTTAACCAAAATACAGTAGGCTACCAATAATTATTTTGATCAAAATTCCATTAAATTATGTTGACACGCATTAGACAACCAATCGTAAGATATAAATAAAAGTTGGATAAAAAAAAACTTTTTACAGTACGTGTTGCAAACTCGCCGCACAGTACATTCAATATCGCCCTCTGCGGGACTCGAACCGGCGACCGTTGGATTAAATGTCTAGTGCTCCACCGGCTGAGCTAAGAGGGCTCACCGAAAGCAGATTTATTAACTTAAAATTTGTTTAATTTTCATAATTATTTTAATCAAATTAAAACCGCTCGAATTAAAGTTTTTCCACATAGCCCCTGCAAAATAAATGATTGTCAGCAAAAATGAAAGAACTAGCTGTTACTCGAATCTTTAAATCTAACAACTGTAGGTAATTTCCGTTCCGCTTCATCGCATGACAAATTTAAATTTTGCAATTGAAGAAAGTGTATAGCATCAAAAGATAATTACTGTGTGTAAAACGTTCGGGCCTGTCCGGGAATTGAACCCAGGACCTCTCGCACCCTAAGCGAGAATCATACCACTAGACCAACAGGCCCTGTCAATTAACAAAAAATTAATATTTATTTTATAATCTCTTATTATTTGTTGTGAAACACGTGTCAACGTAATTTATTGAAATTTTGATCAAAATAATTGAAGCTTAGCGGTATTTTAGAGAAATTAGAATAAAAATTTTACTTTGAAGGAGTAACAACTTGTGGTTTTATTTACTGTATTTTTAGACAAATTAGAAAGTTCGTAAACCACATGCAGGGGGACGCCTTAGCACAGTGGGTATCCCCACCTCAATTGAGGAGTCGTCTGATTTTGCATCTTTGAGGCTAAAGATCTGACCGCATGCCTTAGAATTCTTTTACTTTTTTTTTTATACGTATAAATTTCTACTCCAAGTAATAATTTAAAAAATCCTTATTAATAAGTTTAAAATTGATTTCAGTAAAATTTTTCAAAAGATTCGTTATAGCCTTACAATACCATATTTTCTTTTTAATGTTTACTCTACCGGTTCCAAAGTACAAATATTAATTCGTAGTTTTGTTTTGACGTTTTTGTAATACTGTACTTGTAAAAAGTAGTCATGATAATAATAATAATTGTAACGAATCCTATGAAAAAATAGATATATTTTTTTTACTGTTTATGCTTATTTTGCACCATAATAAGAATACTGCCTTCGCATTTCAAATGGGATAAAATGCCTTTATTTGTTTTGGCATAATTTAAAATTATTTAGACATGTATTTAAAAAAAAACTTAAAAGAGGTTGTATGAAATAATTATTAATTTCTACGAGACTAACCACGTAAGGGCCTGTTGGTCTAGGGGTATGATTCTCGCTTAGGGTGCGAGAGGTCCCGGGTTCAACTCCCGGACAGGCCCAAAGCTTTTGGCTCGCAGTAACGTTTTAGCAATATTTATCGAAATGATATCGTTATTAATTTTTATAATCACCTTACTAGACTGATACACGATCCCTCCCATAGTTTTTTTAAAATCACGTCGCTTTATTTCAATAGATTTAACTGTATCGCATCCGTCAACGAATGGAAAAACACAGCCATTGCTACTCATCTAACTAGAATTAGTAGTTGATAAAATGCACGTCTTCGAGCGTTTGGATTTACAGCTTAGTTTTATTTGAAATAAATTTCAAATGGAAAGAAAAAATCAAATAATTCAGTAGGACCATTCCCCCTAAAACCTCGTAGATTAAAAGGCCGCAGACGACGATTTCCACGGAATCCATTGTTTAGCTTTCAAGTTTGTTAAATAAAAAAACGTAAAACAAAACTTGGTTGCTTGAATATTTGGAAACAAATTATTAGTACGAACATCAATAAAAAACTTCCACAGCACGTGTTGCAATCTCGCGGCACAGTAAATGCAATTTCGCCCTCTGCGGGACTCGAACCCGCGGCCATTGGATTAAATGTCCAACGCTCCACCAGCTGAGCTAAGAGGGCTCACCGAAAGCAGATTAATTAACTTAAAATTTGTTTAAATTAATTTCATCAAAAGAAAACACTCCTCGAATTAAGATTTTTCCGCATTGATACTGCTAAATTATTAGTAAATAATATTGTTCCAGCTAAACCAAAATACAGTAGCCTACCAATAATTATTTTGATTAAAATTTCAATAAATTATGTTGACACGCATTACACAACCAATCGTAAGATATAAATAAAAGTTGGATATAAAAAAACTGTCACAATACTGTACGTGTTGCAAACTCCGTACATGCAATTGCGCCCTCTGCGGGACTCGAACCCGCGACCGTTGGATTAAATGTCCAGTGCTCCACCGGCTGAGCTAAGAGGGCTCACAAAAGTCTAAATAATAACTTTAAATTTTGCTTAATTTTCATTACTATTTTCATCAAACACTCTCTCGCAATTTTATACAGTACGGTATGTTCTTTTTAATGTTTACTCTATCAGTTCCAAAGCACAAATATTAATTCGTTGATTTGTTTTGATGTTTTTGTAAACAAAAAATAGTCATGATAATAATAATTGCAACAAATCCTATGAAAAACTAGATATTTTATGATTTAACCGTTTATGCTTACAGTATTTTGCACCATAATAACAATACTGCCTTCGCATTTCAAATGAATAAAATGCCCTTATTTGTTTTAGCATAATTTAAAATTGTTTGGACAAGTATAAAAAAAAAACTTACAAGAGATTGTTTAAAATAATTATTAATTTCTACGAGCTTAATCACGTATAGGCCTGTTGGTCTAGGGGTATGATTCTCGCTTTGGGTGCGAGAGGTCCCGGGTTCAACTCCCGGACAGGCCCAAATGTTTTGACTCGCAGTAATGTTTTAGCGTTATTTATCGATTTGGTATCGTTATTTGTTTTTATATAATCATCTTACTAGACTGATACACCACCATTAGCTTTAACTTTTTAAATTCACGTCTATAAACTGTATCGCATCCGTCAACAAATGGACAAGCGCAGCCTCCTTTGATAAAGTCCAGCATTGCTAATCATCTAACGAGAACTAGTAGTTGATAAAATGCACGTCTTTAAACGTTTGAATTTACAGCTTAGTTCTATTTGAAATTAATTTCAAATAAAAATAAAAAAAAAAACAAATAATTCGGTGGGACCATTCCCACCTAAAACCTCTTAGATTAAAAGGCGGTAGACGACAATTTCCACGAAATCCGTCGTTTAGCATTAAAATTTATTAAACAAAAAAACGTAACATTATTGCTTGAATGTTTAGAAACAAATTATTAGTGCGCACAACACCCTGGTTGATAACTTTCAATTTCGTTTCATCAAAATTCAACTTTGCGCCCTCTGCGGGACTCGAACCCGCGACCTTTGAATTAAATGTCCAGTGCTCCACCGGCTGAGCTAAGAGGGCTTACAAAGGTGTAAATAATGCCTTTAAATTTTGTCTAATTTTCATTATTATTTTCATCAAACACAAACACTCTCTTGCTATTTTATGCAGTAGTACATTATAATACCCGCAACACAGTAAACAAAATTAAAGCCCCTCCTCTCCGGACCCTACCCCCAAAAAAAACTCGAAATTTAAATACAATTTTATAGCATTAAAAGATAATTTATAAGCGCAAAACGTTCGGGCCTGTCTGGGAATTGAACCCAGGACCTCTCGCACCCAAAGCGAGAATCATACCACTAGACCAACAGGCCCTCCACGTGCTCTAAATTTTCCAAATGGTATCACAATGATATGTAATGAATTATAACGAATCCCTTAAAAAATTAAAGCTTTTTTGTTCGTCTTTACCTTTTCTCTAGCCGCAATTTGGCTCTAGGCTGATGCGAGAATTAAAACCATTGAAACATTCGAACTTTCTTAACGTATATGCAGCCCATGCAATGGACTTATAATATCCGAAACGAGTATTGTACTATTGCACCTTAATAATACGATTGTCATTGCTTTACAAACTGATTCAAATAGAAATTTTAGCTACATTTGTTTTGGGAAAAATTTGAATTTGCGTACACGTAGATCACCGTGAATATTAAACTACAAATGATTGTATAAAATAATAATTAATTTTCAGGTTACGTACTAAACGTAGAGGCCTGTTGGTCTAGTGGTATGATTCTCGCTTAGGGTGCGAGAGGTCCCGGGTTCAATTCCCGGACAGGCCCGAAGCTTTTGGCTCGCAGTAAAGTTTTAGCATTATTTATCGATATGTGATCGTTAATAATTTTTATAACCACCTTACTAGGCCGATACACGACCATTAGCATTAGCTTTTTAAAATCCAGTCGCTTTAATCGGAATTATATCATTAGACTTAACTGTATCGCATCCGTCAACGAATGGAAAAACACAGCCTCCATTGATAGTCATCTAACGAGAACTAGTACTTGATAAAATGCACGTCTTCGAGCGTTTGAATTTACAGCTTTATTTGAAATAATTTTCAAATAAAAAGAAAAAAGCAAATAATTCGGTGGGACCATTCCCACCTAAAACCTCTTAGATTAAAAGGCCGTAGACGACAATTTCCACGAAATCCATTGTTTAGCTTTAAAATTTGTTAAATAAAAAAACGTAAAACAAAACATTTTTGCTTGAATATTTGGAAACAAATTATTAGTACGAACGTCAATAAATAAAACTTTCACAGTACGTGTTGCAAACTCGCAACATTGTACATGCAATTTCGCCCTCTGCGGGACTCGAACCCGCGACCCTTGGATTAAATGTCCAACGCTCCACCAGCTGAGCTAAGAGGGCTCACCGAAAGCAGATTTATTAACTTAAAATTTGTTTAAATTAATTTCATCAAACGAAAACCCTGCTCGAATAAAGGTTTTTCCGCATTGATACTGCTAAATTAGTAGTAAATAATATTATTCCAGTTTAACCAAAACACAATAGCCTACCAATAATTATTTTGATTAAAATTTCAATAAATTATGTTCACACGCATTAGACAACCAATCGTAAGATATAAATAAAAGTTGGATAAAAAAAACCTTTTACAGTACATGTTGCAAACTCGCCGCACAGTATATTCAATTTCGCCCTCTGCGGGACTCGAACCCGCGACCGTTGGATTAAATGTCCAGTGCTCCACCAGCTGAGCTAAGAGGGCCCACACTGTTACTGTATTAATAATAACTTTAAATTTTGCCTAATTTTCATTATTATTTTCATCAAACACAAACACACTCTCGCTATTTAAACAGTAGATTACAAAATTATAATACCCGCATCACAGTAAACAAAATTAAAGTCCCTCCCCTCGCCCCCCCCCCCCCCAAAAAATCAAAATTTAAATACAATTTTATAGCATTAAAAGATAATTTATAAGCGCAAAACGCTCACGCCTGTCTGGGATTGAACCCAGGACCTCTCGCACCCAAAGCGAGAATCATACCACTAGACCAACCGGCCTTCCACGTGGCTTAAAGTTTCCAAATGGTCTCACAATGATATTTTGTCTTAAAATAACGTTATGTAATGAATTATAACGAATCCCTTAAGAAATTAAAGCTTTTTTGTGCGCACATTTTCGTCTTTACCCTTTCCCTAGCCGCCATTTGGCTCTAGGCTGATGCGATAATTAAAACCGTTGAAACATTCAAACTCTCTTAACGTACATGCTATGGACTTATAATACCCGAAACGAGTACATGTATTGTACTATTGCACCTTAATAATACGATTGTCATCGCATTCAAATAGAAATTGTAGCTACATTTGTTTTGGACAAAATTTGAATTTGAATACACGTCGATTACTGTAAATATTAAAATACAAGATAATATTATATAAAATAATAATTAATTTCCAAGTTTTATACTAAACGTAGAGGCCTGTTGGTCTAGTGGTATGATTCTCGCTTAGGGTGCGAGAGGTCCCGGGTTCAATTCCCGGACAGGCCCAATGCTTTTGCTCTCAATTGTCCATATTTTAGCGTTGACAATAATTTTTATCGTTGTCGCTTTAATAATTTTTAAATCACGAAACTGTATTTACTTAACCGTACCGTAATTTATCAAGGATAGAACGTTTGATTTATGACTAATCAAATTTACCGAAATTGTTGTTAATAATATGTTAATTACTTTAAATGAAAATAAAAATTATGTAACATTGTTTTTCCTCCTTACATTTTTATTGTTTAACATAAGATTCGACACCTCATTTTTTTCCCCCTTTCTTTTTCGAGGTTTTATTTTTGGCCAAAAAAGTTTTGAATTTTGTCTTTGAAAAGATATTTTAACCTAACAATTTTAGAATTTTACATACGGTACAAAAAGTTTGTGAATTTTTTTATTACTTTAATACCAAAAATTTTGATTTTCTAGATTTTATCATAACGTATCTGCATTAATTCCTGCAGTTTTTAAATTATTGACTTTTGAGATAGTAATCTATCCAAAAAAAAAAAAAAAAAAAAACCATTGATTATCTACTTATAACCAATAAAAATCAAATTCGCTGCAAGTCTCCCACAATTAAATTTTCTCAAAATCTATTACAAGATTTCATATAAAAATGACTTACGTGTTCTTAGCACTCCTCCAAACACGCTGGTGGTATCGTTAAAGGTTGTGCAATTCCACCGCTGTTGGAAAAAAAAAATAAATAAAGCGTAAATTAAAACTATAATAATAATTCCCGAGTGGAAAATAAAAAGAACGGAGTATTTACATGCATTTTGAATTGGTGCTGGCATTCCTCGATCCCCATCTTGGCTCCGGCTCCCAGCGTTTTTAACACGTTCTCACTAACACCGCAAATCTCTCTCTGTCGTTTAACGAGGTAGTGCAATTTGTCACATTGCTGTTTATACGCCGTGGGTTTCATCTCCAACGTGTTCTCATAGGTGGCGGGCATTCCCAGAAGCCTAAATCAACATCAACCCCACAAAAACAATTAACAAACACAATAGAAATATTTTTTTATATTATAATGGAAAATGTAAATACCGGTCAAAAAAATATATATATTTTTATTTATGATAATACTCGTAAAATGTATTTATTCTTTATTTTATGTGCTTTTTTATCGTTTTTTTTTTTTTTTTTTATTATTTTTGCATATTTTGAAGGGGAAAAAATAAGAGGTCCCCCCCCCCCCCACAATAATTATTTTCGTTTTAAATGTTAATGAAAATAAAATTTAATTCAAAAGTATCTGGTAAGTTAAAATTATTTCAAAAATTAAGTGACGACTACAATTTAAAATTAAAAATGAACTACTTTAAAAATCAGAAAAAACTAATTTAAATGTGAGTTATAACTAATTTAAATGTAAGTAATAACTATTTTATAAGTAAGTTCAAACTACAGTCGGAAAAAACTAGTTCAAAATGTAAATAAAAACTAATTTAAATGTACCCGGTAAGTAAAAACTCATCCAAATTTATGTAATAAATAATTTAAAATTAAGCAAAAACTAACTCAAAATTTAAGTCAAAACTAGCTCAAAATTGAGTAAAAACTATCTCAAAATTGAGTAAAAACTATCTCAAAATTGAAAACTATCTCAAAGTTGAAAATTATCTCAAAATTGAGTAAAAACTATCTCAAAATTGAGCAAAAACTAGCTCAAAAATTAAATCAAAACCAATTCAAAATTATTCAAGACTCGAAGGTAAAGTAAAAACTATTTTAAAAGTTAGTAAAACCCCAATTCAAAAGCTAATAAAAACTCAAATTTAAACAAACACCAACTCAAAGGTAAGTTGTAGTTGAAAACTAATTTAAAAGTCAACAACGACAACTACGAGTAATTAAAAAATAAACAAACACAAGACTTGAAGCCAGTGTAATTGAAAACCAATTCAAAAGTCAAATGTAAACAAAAATAGGATTTCGAATAATTAAAAGATAATAATTTTAAAATTCGCAATTAAAAATAATTAATCTGTTCACTTCAATTTCGTCAATAATTTTTGAGGCCTCATTTTGCTTACCCAAACCCACACTCAAATACTATATTAATAAATCAGTTTCGTTTTCATGTTTTTAAAATCTTTATTCATTTCATAATAATAATTCAAAAAAAAAAAAAAGATCGTAAATCAGAGTTTCAAACCACAAATAACGTCTCGTAAATTGTAAATAACTACTTAGTTAACCATTACCATTATCTCCATCGCCATAAATTGACCTCACTATTAAATTACCAATAAATCAAAAACGAAAAAAAAAAAAAAAAAGCGGAAATTATTAAAAATTTGAATTTCCAACGTGTGGCAATCAGTATTAAAACTTAAGCAATTCGAAGGCCAATTTTAATTTCTCTTCTCGAGTGCAATAATTCGTTGCCAAATTAAAACTGGAACTTAATTCCTACGCATTTCTAATGTACATACGCGTAATAATATAATCTCAGAGACTGTTTGAGGTAGGAGGAGAGTTAGACCTGATTTCCCCACACTCGGCCACCTGCGGAGTTAATTACGTCTATTAAAGAATAATTTAAAAACCCGAAAATGTTCTTTTTTTCTCTCTCTCTCTCTCAAACGTCTTGTTCGACCATATATATATATATTTTTTTTTTTTTGGTGAGCTTCGAGCCTTATTACGAGTGGATAACAGGCTACGTGCATAACTTATGACTGATTTATGCAAATGAGACCCGGAATTTGTTTACGTTTTTTTATTTTTTGAGTTGTTGTTTTTTCTTTTCTTAGTAGTGTAATGAGACGGGAAAGGTGGGTGTGGTTAGTGTGGATATGATGGTTAGGTTGGATCAAATCTATAAAGTGCAATTGAATGGTAAAAAACCTGTTGAAAAATTATTCTAAGCACTGTCCACACACAACCTTTCTTTTTTCTTTATTTATTTTTTTTTTGTAAATAATTATTATAAATTTAATAATTATAGATTTCGCCAGAATGGTTTATTAAGTTAATTAAAATAATTATTGTGCGCTCGTTTGAACGTTTTAATTAGTCTACACGTTGAAACGGCTTATTATTTATAAATGCCTCGTTTTTTGTTTGTTATGAATATAATTGATCAATTTTAATAGAGGAATAAATTCGAAAAAAAAGAAGAATATATTTTAAGATAAAAACTACTTTAAATAAACATACAAAATATTAATTAAGTGATTAACGTTTTTTTTAATGCTCAAAACTAAAAAAATATAAATTTTGTTACAGTAAAAATTTAAAAAAAAAAAATTATTATCAAAAAAACCGATCAATCAAAATTATTAATTTCAAAAATAATTAATAATTGAGTCAACTATTTCAAAAAAAAAATAAATTAATTATAAAAATTTTTATCAAATAAACCAAATTTTTTTAAAAAAAATATATATATACACAGTGTGAGTAAGAAAGTGCACCCGGCTGAATTAGTATTAAATTCTTTACTGAGAAAACTTTACTTTAATAACTTTTTTTAACGGTGAAATATGGTTAAAATATCCACTTCCGGTCTCAAGTTTAACTTAAGCAGACTACAAAAAGTGGGGTGAGATGCAAGAAAATATGTGCAAAATAAAAGAACGAAACATTAAAGTGATGTGTCATTAAAATATTTATCTAATTAAAAAGTTTTAATACTAATTCAGTTGGGTTCGTTTTTTTTTTTTCGGACACCGTGTACAATCATATTTTTGCTTTGAATTAAAAATGTAAACAAATGGTCAGCAAAATAATTTATAAAAAAAATAATGTATTAAAATATTTTTATTGAATGTCAATGTTAAAAGTCGTAAAACAAAAAAAAAATGTTATTACGTGTTATATAAAAACATAATTACGTAATAAAAATATGTTTATTGCGTCACCGTTAAACAATATTTTTTTAAATATTAATAAATAAATAAAGAGCTGAGTAAACAAACCTCGAATTGAGATTTTAATACTAATGTAATCGGACATACCTTTCTTTTCTAAGGTGTATGTTTAATATTCCTCACCCCTTAAGGTAAATAATATAGGCCTCGTGTGGGTGGTGCTGCTTCGACTGCTACTATATATCTGTTTCAAATGTGGTGTCATTCTCGCCTTCAAACGCCATATTTCAACCGGCGCGCACACAAGCCATTGTCCTTTTACCACTCACCACACGGCACAAACACCTACGCTGCACGCGCATGCGCAACCACACGCATTCTCGCGCACAAATATCTACATCTTTATTCACATATATTTTATTTTTTTTTTTTCTACTTCTATCATACATCATACATTCTGTAAACATGGAGAGACGGAATTCGGGCAATGACGTGATGGAAAAATTGGGAATTAGCGGTTCGCTATCAAAAAATTGATAATTTTAATGCAGCGTAATGCTGTATTAGAAGAGAGGGGGGGGGGCTATATTACCTACACATTTAAAATAAAATAATAATAGATATTCAGAACGTTTGTCCGCATCTGACTCGAGAATGAACTTTCGGTTCTCGCAAACCGGTGGGACCTGACTCCGAACACATCCCCGCTCGTAAATTCCCAACTTATTTCATCCAAATATACACCGCAATATAATATGCAGTAATTCTAGTCGAATTTCCGAGTCCGAAAAAATGAAAGGTAATTTCTAGCACTTTTCAACGCCACCGCCATTCAAAATGCGAATGAAGAAAAAGAAGAAAAAGGTGAATTATTATCACCTGGTTGATAATAAATTACGCTTAAAGAAAGACGAAGAAAAACTCACACATCCCGATTCGATCAATAGAACAAACTTAAATTTGTTTTTCGTCTTCGTTTTACGCCAGCCCCTCCCTCTTTTACTAGCCTTATCACGCACCCAACTACGCGTATACACGGTACCCGGGAAAAAGTGCACCCAACCGAATTAGCATAAAATCTGTTCTAATAATTTAAATATTTTAAAAACAAGTGAAAAAGTTTACCTTAAAAACTTTTTCCATGTGTCGTTTAAATATTTACATTATTAAAATTATAAAATACTGATCGAGTTGGATGCACACTTTTTTCTGGACACCATGTACTACCTGCGTTCAAATTTTGCGAAAAGAAAAAAGAAACAATTCTATATACTGTATATTTTTTTTTTCTTTCTATTTTTTTCATTTTTTTTTTCTCGCACGTACATGTACATAAAAAAAAGGTACAAAGTAGATAGATGTAGTGTACACGGACTCCCTGTGGATACATTTAAACAACTCGCGCAACAAACTTCTTTTTATTTTTTTTTTTGTAATTTTTTTTTTTTTTTTTTTGTTTCTTGTTGTTTTGAAAACGAACCGACATCTTCCGAATCCCTTACACCTTATCATTAAACTCGTATTTGCTGTGTTTAAAGCTTTTGTGGTCGAAATTAGTGATGTCTTAATATATACGTTTACTCGGCTCCGCGCACATGCGTAATTATACAGATAAGGATCTACTGACTGTATAGCGTTTACCCAGTCACGGAGATATCAAAAATCACGCGACTTTTATTCATTTATTATTATTATTATAAATTTTTTTTTGTGATATTGAATAGCGGTGATGTCCGGATTTTATTACGTGCTATCAATTTCCTACTTGAAAAAAAATCTTTTTTTTTGAAAAAATGCAAATGTTTACAATTTTGAAACATCAGAAATTACTACCGGTACTGTATTTAAAATTATTGATAAAAAAAACTTACATTTTTTTTTCTTCGTCTATTTTTATGATTATGAACATCAATAAAAAAAATTAATCATCGAGATATCATTGTGATTAAATCACTATTATTAGGATTTTTACTGTCTAGATATTATGTATCTGATATACGATAATATGAAAGAAGATAACTATGTCATGGCTTTTTTTTTATTAGAAGATAATAAAAATAAAGAATTGATGTTATGAATAGAAATGATTATTGTCGGAAAAATTAAGTTTTTTTTTTCTTCTTCTGTTTGATTTTGCTGCGAGTAAAAATTCGAATTTTATTATGATAAGCATAAATAATATACAGTAGAACTCAGTTATAACGACATCGAAGCCACCGCACATTTTACAATAATATCATAGTACAGTATCCGAGTAAGCAAAAAAAATTGTCGTTACAGCCGAGATTTACGTTCTTTTCTTGCCGCAATAACAGGGTTTCAAAGCGAATCAAAAAAACTGACATTATACTGTATTTTAAGTGTCGCTATAACCAAGTTCAACTGTATTTCAATTAGCCAATGTTAACCAATAGATGAGAAAATCATAAAAACTTCTAATAATTATCGTGCAAATAAGTTGGTAAATTTGAGCAATTAATTCCTAATTATAAAAATCAAAATTTAATATGTTTTGCCTTCACCTTGATTCCATCAAATTTTTTAAATACAGTACAAGCTAAAGCGTTTTTCGTTAATAAATTATCACTAACATTTCTTAGCACCAGGATTTCAACATTCCCATGTTGTCTAGTGGCTAGGATACCTGGCTTTCACCCAGGAGGCCCGGGTTCGATTCCCGGCATGGGAAGAA
>JAQGAZ010000764.1:0-46558 GCA_034692225.1 Polydesmus complanatus
TTTTTTTTTTTTTTTTTTTTTTTTTTTTTTTTTAATAATTTGCGCCCGTAGGCAAATACAATAAATAAATAAATAAGTCAGACAAGGTTCATTCGAAAATCGCTACAATTGTACAACCCGCTACAACAGCGCCATTAATCGATTATGGTATTCCAACAAATTAGCCCGCATTAAATAGGAAACGACGTGGTTACATTTAAATTTAAATCGGTTACACTCTTGGCATTCGATTGCCAATACTCTGATCTCGGGGGGCAGCATATTCCATAGTTTATTTGTGCGATAGTGCACCGATCTGCGGACAAAAGCATTAACGCTGTCCTCACCCCCCTCAATATAATTGGTCTGCGAACGAAGCCCTCGAGAGGGAACAATAGTCAGTGGCCCCCCGTTAAGACGTCTTCTGTTACATATGCGCGCCAAGTAGCATTTCAGCAAAAATTGCATCGGTCTTTGAAGATCAATAGTCTCATAGAGGGGGGTTATACTGAGAAAGCGGGGGTAACCAAACAAAACGCGCAACAAACGGTTAACGGCGCGATTTAACAATTCTACTTGGCAGTTGGAGCCGGCTCTGATGTTTCGGCTATTGCAACAACCGCAGTTAAAAAAGACGGAGATTACATTATTAATGGCAGCAAAATGTGGATCACTAATGCCCTGCAAGCTGATTGGATTTGTTTATTAGTCAACACCGGGAAGGGAAATATCCATCAAAATAAATCTTTAATATGTGTACCAATGAATACGCCGGGAATTAAGGTAGCTAAAAAGCTTGACAAACTCGGCATGAGAAGTTCTGATACCGGATTGATCTTTTTCGAAGATGTTCGAGTACCGCAGAGCTATTTAATCGGAGAAGAGGGAATGGGATTCACGTACCAAATGCTACAATTTCAAGAAGAAAGACTCGCTGTTTGTATAGCCAGTATTCAACCTCTGCTGAGAACGTTGCAAACAACCATTGACTATTGCCGGGAGAGAAAAACTTTCGGTCAATCCATTTTATATAATCAGTACGTGCAGTTCCGTCTCGCTGAATTAGCAACTGAGATCGAGTCTTTTCGTGCTATGGTCTATCAAACCGCTAAATTATACAATGATGGAAATGATATGACAAAGTGGGCTTCAATGTGTAAATTGAAAGTCGGCCGTTTAAGTCGTCTCGTTTCCGACACTTGTTTGCAATATTGGGGCGGAATGGGTTTCACCAACGAAGTTGAGGTCAGCCGTTCGTTTCGTGATAGTCGTATAATATCCATTGCCGGTGGATCGGACGAAGTCATGCTCATGATTATTAGTAAATATATGAATATGCTTCCAAAAAGTGATAAAAAGAAGGAAGCGAAAGCTAGCAGCTGATGAAATAAATTTGAATTTATATTTTTTTTTTACGTTTTCAAATTCAAAAAAAAAAAAAAAAATGTAATGAAGTGAAAAAAATACCTTATTCACCAATATTTAATGTTTTTGCAAATATTTACTCCATTGAATAAATCAGAAGTTTATTTAAAATACATTTACGTAAATGTTTTCGCTTGCAAATGATTATACAGATCAGGCATTTTTTTTTTAAATAAGTTGCGATGTACAATTATATACAAGTTCAGTAGATGAAGCATAAAATGGAAACCCTATGTTGCTGATGTATGCGATATGATCATCCAACTGATTACAAAGTAAAATAAAAATATCGGATACAAAGCTAAGGCTTTTTTCTTAGGCGGTTGGCTGTCACCCAGGAAAATCATTGAAGCTATAAATTTCAGGATAAAATGTTATAACTAAAAAATGAGAAACCACTGTGTTAATATTACCAAATGTTGCCCATGTGAAGCCTACAACGGTGACTAGGAATCGAATAACAAATAACATCACAGTTTGCTTTTTGGCCAGTAAAACCATTCTGCATATGATGAGCGATATAGACGGCGCTAACAAGCAGTAACCCAAAACGCAAACGCTTTGGAAAAATGATCTAAAGAAAAATTCATATTTCATTTGTTTCCTTTTCAATAAATTAATGTAGTTACATAGTTCCTCCTAATAATTTCGAATTGACAGTAACAACGACGGCACCAATCCACACAATAACAAACACTTCCGCGAATTCTAATCCACCTTTATCATAGTCCGTGGTATGCTCCGATTCTTGCAGCATCCTGATTAATTAAGCATACAATATTATTAAACATCAACCGTGAACTTTATAACAGCCTTCACAAATCTTACATAGCTAAAAATATGCAGAGTATCAGTGGGCCCCATAAATCCCCTTAAAAGAAAATGTAGAACATTAGAATTCTCGTGTGAAATCGTAATAAATGTTGAGTTAACTTACAATCACGAAGAAGAGTCTTTTTTTGCTTAGGATAAAGTACATGCCAAAACTTGACACTGACCGCTTTTAAATCTCGCAACTGAAAATGAGAGAAGCCAGAAACTAAATTGAAGAAATGAGAACAACATTCATTGCTTATGCTTACGATTGTAACTTTAATTGGTTCGTCAAGGGTATTGTAGGTCCCATTATTGGAATCTGCTGTAGTTTTGGAAGACATAGGGATTGCAATTTCCCCTTCTAAATTTGCTTCATAACTATCATAGAACTGGAAATATTAAAACAATACGAAATTAATAAGATCAATGAAATTGTCTAGTTGACACATGCCAATCGTCACTCTCTAACAAGTTAAAGCAAAGCTTTATTCAATAACCATTTATACCGAATTGTCGACTTGAATATAAGAATCAAATTATTGATAATATTTAAATATAAAAAATTAATTAAAAGGTTTGTATTACCCCTTCGCTTTCGATTCTCTCCACGTCGGCCATCATTTTGCCTCAAATATGTTCCGTATCTTGGTTCCGTACTGCTGTCACATCAAAAACCTATGCAGCTCAAAACATTATCCGATCTAGTGAACGGATCATTTCTATTGCGGTGCATTAAAATAGGCTACTATGATCTCAGTTCACAAATAATCTGATCCTGTCATGCCTATTCGAGTCATTCAGCGCTCCGTCGCTACCTCTAGTGAGAATTTGGAAAATATTTATAAATATGTCGTCATTTCCGTTTCCTGTTTAATGCCTATAAGCGAAAATTCGTAAGTCCACAGTTATCAAACTTGAAAAATCACTCGCTAATTAATATTTTTTTCAAATTATGTTTAAAATAGCAGTTTGAACTTTTGAAATCTTCTATGAACTCTAAAGACGATATATTTCCTGCAAGTGGAGCCGAGGCCGAAAGGTATTAATTAGGCAACAGAAGTTGAGAAATTTGTTATCATGTGATCTTAAAGATACGTCGCTCCTTTATCTGTGCTATTTATGGAAGCAAATTATTTTGTTGATCTAAAGTCATAACATTTCATCGTTTACAGTAATGTTCAATTTTAAGTTATTCACAAAATGATGGCTTTTAAAGTGATTTGATACTGTTACAACTCGTAACCTTGATTGACAATTTCTTCACGAATTATTTTTGTTTTGAAATTTAACTGCTCATCCAGAGTTGTTACAGATTTAAAACGACTAAGATATTATAATAAAATAATTAATTTTTATTTTTAGTGGCCTTTCAAATTCAGACGATCCACGAAAAAGTTTTGGCAATACAGACATGTAAATCCTTGGAAATTTTATTTTCACGTCGAAAAGTTGTTAATGTTGTGTTTTATATTGAAGGAAACGCGCTGCAGCAAAACAGTTAATTGAGCGATATTATTATCAACTAGTCGATGGCTGCGGAAGACCTAGTTGTACAAACGAGTTTTGCGCTTCTAGTGGAAAAGTATTGATCAATAATAATTTTAAAAAAGAATTTTTTTCATTAAGTTTGTAAATATGCGATTTAGATTCACTCCAACGCGGATCAAGCTGCTGCAACGGCTTTGAAGTTATTTCGAGATAAAGCGAAATTATGTGAATCGAATCCTGCGAAAGTAGCTAAAATTCCATCGCATATTCTAGTAAACGTTAAAGACTCTTCATTATGTTCACCATCGGCGGAAACTTCAAATTCGATTGTAAACCATGCTAAGAGCGTTGGATTGGGCGATTTGTCATCGCCATCGACTTCGGAATCTACAAAAAAATCAGGTTTGGGTTTTATTAACTGGTTTAAAATTATTAGTTTTCGTTTAAAATAACTTAATGAACTGGAATATTTTAGAACCGAAACCGGTGATTTTTTTGACGGAGGCGCGAGTTAAAGAAATGATTTCGATCTGTGAGAAAGAGAATACGTATTCTTTACTTATACGAACGTTGGGCTCAGTTTTTTCGGACTCGACTGCTTTGAGACGAAGTTTTTTAAGAGAACTCACACCTTCTGATACCCACATGTTAACAAAAGAAGATATTCGTTCCATCGAAGTCGACGAGGATAAAGATCTTGATTCGAAGGACGAAAAACCCAAACTGATGCTACGCCCCGTCTTAAAGCAAAATGAAACCGGAGTTGATTTAAAGTCATTAAATTCTGCTTATGAAGCCTTGTTTTCAGTGCCGAAATTACCATTTCAAAGCGCTCTCATTCACGCTTTGAATAGTCTTTTGACGAATATAGAGATGGATCTTAAGTATCGTAACAGTTATGAACAGAATGACGATATGCTAAATATCTTCTTCATCGTCTTGGAAATTCCAAATTTGCATTTTGATGAATTTCTCGAAAACGTAGTTTATTTTTTTTGCAAAGCAGTCATTAGTCTCCCAATTGCTGGACAAGCAAAATTAGTTCGCATCATCGTTGAGCAGCGCGCTAATAAAATTAAATATTGGGTGGAAGTTTTACATCAGCTTATCACTTCTAAAATAATTAATAAGCACACAGACGCGGGCTATACCATAAATGACGACGATGTTGTAGGATACGCTGTGAAGTTTATGAAACTTTTGTATTACGCGAATATCATGAGCGGGCAATTAGATCAAACTCCATTAGTACCCGCTGAATCCGAGCGCAACGAACCTGAAGATAATCTGCAAGATTTATTGCACGAAGCTGTTAGGGAAAATAAGGAACCTAAGCTTATCAAGGAAGATCCACTCGTTCAAGAATTAAATGTCAAAATTTTCGATTGTAGAAAACCGTATATATCGTATGAAGATTTTCATAACGAACTTTTAAACGATCAGATAGATCTCGGAAAAGACTTTCAATACAAGGACGAAAAAAGTCAATCAAAGTTTTCGTTTTTGAATTATCATTTTATTTTGACTCCAGCAACTAAAGCGTTGGCTTTGTATTATGATAATCGTGTTCGTATGTATAATGAAAGAAGAGCTTCGGTTTTGCAGAGTATCGTACACGGCGAAACACTTAGTCCATATTTGAAGTTGAAAGTTAATAGGGACAAATTGGTCGATGACGCTCTTATAGGAGTATTTAATTTTTTTTTTTAAGAAAAATTTATAATATTTAATCTGGTTAAGTTTGTAATACTAATTCATTTATTTTTGGTTATTTTAGCTGGAAATGGTTGCAATGGAGAATCCAAACGATCTGAAGAAGCAATTAATGGTTGAATTTGAGGGTGAGCAAGGAATCGATGAAGGTGGAGTATCGAAAGAATTTTTTCAACTTATTGTGGAAGAAATTTTTAAACCAGATTTTGGTAAGAAACGGTTGCTACTTTTCGGGCTAAAATGAAAAAAATTAATGTATTTATTATTATTTTTTTTAAGCAATGTTCACTCTAAATCAAGAATTGCAAACACATTGGTTTAATGCTACGTGTTTTGAAAGTGATGCTCAATTTACCTTAATAGGCATTGTTCTCGGGTTAGCCATTTATAACAATGTAATATTGGATATACAATTCCCATCTGTTGTATATAAAAAATTGTTAGGGAAGAAAGGTGTTTTTGAGGACTTGGCTGATTGGGATCCCGTAATATCTGATAAAGTTTAAATACAGTAATCTAACTATTTACTGACTTTTATTTCTATAAATTCAGACGTTATATCATGGCTTATTAAAATTGCTCGAATATGAGGATGACGATATAGAAGAAGTATTTTTGCAAACATTTCGCATCAGCTATAAAGATGTTTTTGGCAGTCAAACGACTCATGACCTTAAAGAAAACGGTGATAAAATTCCAGTAAAACAGGACAATAAACGAGTAACTATTAAAATTGAATTTTAAATCTTGAGACCATGAATCAGATGTGTCCTTCTCTAATATAGGAATTTGTGGATCTGTATGCCAATTTTTTGCTCAATAAATCTATAGAAAAACAGTTTAGAGCTTTTAGAAGAGGATTTCAATTAGTAACGGATGAAAGTCCATTAAAGTGGCTTTGCCGTCCTGAGGAAGTAGAATTGTTAATATGTGGAAGCAAAGTAAGATTTTATTATCGCATTATTATTGTTTAATTTTTTTAAATAATTTTTTTACTTCAAATTGCTCGTAGATATTTGATTTCAACGCCTTAGAGGAATCTACCGAATATGATGGTGGTTATACCGCTCATTCTCCAATAATTAAGTAATTTTATTTGAAAATTGATCGATGATTTACAATACAATGAAAATTATTTCACAGACAATTTTGGGAAATAGTTCATGATTTGTCACAAACAGAAAAGCGAAAATTACTTCAGTTTACAACAGGTAGCGATCGTGTTCCAGTTGGAGGATTGTCCAAGCTAAAATTAATAATTGCACGAAATGGGTCCGATTCCAATAGGTAAGTCAAAATAGGTTTTTTTTAAAATATATTCATTAGATAAAATAATCAAACGTTCAGGTTGCCCACTGCTCATACGTGTTTCAATGTCCTTCTACTGCCAGAATATTCTGATAAAGAAAAACTGAGAGAGAGATTGTTAAAATCGATAACTTATTCTAAAGGGTTTGGCATGCTGTAAAAGTGTAAATTTCTATTTCTCAATTCTTAAATTTTACGATGATTTAGAAATGTGCGAAGATTTTTAATTAATAAATAGACAATAATGAATACGATAAGCTTCAAGGAGAGTTAAATACTTTTGTTAATAAATTATCGACATTACTTAACTGAAATGTATTGAAATGTTTATTAAATTCAGAATTGACAATATAATAATTAATACGGGAATGTAATGTTTTAAGTATCAGAAGTTCATTGAAAATTATGACATTTACATGTACGTAATGGACAGTAATTATTACTTAAAAACATATTCAAAAAATCTACAATGAATGAAACAGTTGATGAAAAAAAAAAAACCTTTTAAAGCTTAAAAAAAAATATAAATACATGTATACATAATATCCCTGATATTTTACGCCTTCTTTTTCTTTCTTCCGCGAACTGCATCCACCACAGGTTCAAACTTTCTTTTTCCTCCCTGAAATCGAAAATTAATAAGTTTCTATAGTTATATTCTCTTAACAAAGATAATTACTTTAGGTGTTCCAGGCTTAGGTCCTCGTTTCTTCTTTTCTGCCTTTTCCTTTTCTTCCAGCTCTTGATTTTCACGTTCAATAAGCGTAATCAATGTGTTGCATCTCCTTTGAAGTTCCTTAAATTGAATCAAATGTCAATAAGAACATTTTTATAAAAAATGATTTAGTTGCTTACTGTAGCGGTTCTAGATTTGATGAACCAATCAAATCGAAATTGAGGTGCTGATCTTACTGTGGATCTCAGTTCGTCGTAAACATTCTCTTTGTCGAATCCAAGCTTATGTAACATGCATACCAAATACCTATCTTCTTCTTCTGTATAATTTTTACCCTTATTTGTTCCATATGCTATGCGCAACTGATGAAACGGAGCGCGATATCTGGCCATCTAATATTATTATGCAACGCCGTTTACAATGTATTCAAGAATAAAAAATAATTTTTCTCAAGTTTTACTTTAGCATCCAAGGCTTGTTTAATACTAGCTCGCCGTGATATTTTAGCTTCACCCTTTTCAATTTGTGTAATAATTCTGTCAATGTCTTGAAGTTCGTTACATCTTTCCCAAAAGACCGCAGAATATTCCATTACTTCCTCTGGTGATTTACCTTCGACTTCATGAGCAATGCTTTCTATATCATCTCTTCCGTATTTTTCGTTAGCTTTAATGAACTGGTTAAATTCTCTTTTTGACCAGTTAGTGAATCCCTACATTTCAAAATATAATTATAGTAAATACAGTATATACATCAACGAGCCATTATTAGTAATTACTTCAGTTAATAATTTTTCTTTTTCTGCCGTTTCTTCGTCATTTAGCTGATCCGCTTCATCAATCTTTCTCTGTTCCTCCTTTTGCGCACGAGCAGCATCTTGACCAAGATCGGGATTTCTTGGAACCTGTTTAAAAAAATATATTTTTAGGTCGACTTAATAATTAAATTATTTTTTAATTATTTACCTTATAACCAATACTTTTTCTAAAATAATAGATCTCTTTATCAAGCAACTCAAAAAGACGAGGAGGAAAAAACTGAAAATCTTGAACATTCGGTTGTTTGGGTGGACGAGGAGCCTTTGAAATTTGATTTAATTAAATATTTAATATCATACTAATTACACAAAATATCTTACTTTAGGAGCTTTCGGTTCTGTGACACGTAATGCTTCCCTGAAATATGCATCAACAGCATAATTTGCTTTTCTTTCTCTTTTAGGAGGTTCAATCCAGTTCAAGCCCATTTGTTTTTGTTTTTCACGATAATCTTCTCCTTCGAACTTATAAACACTTTGAGCTGGAGCGTCTACAGTGAAATTTCGCAAAGAACTTTCTCCTAATGTTTCCAGTTTTTTCTGCATCTCTTCCGTCTATTGAATCAGTTTTAGATTAACGACTAAACAACGCCATCAATTTAATTAATTATCCAACCTTCGCTTGAGCTCTTGCTAAAATTGCATCAATATCTTCATCCGTGATTTCGCTCTCCTTAGAGGCAAAGATATGATCAGCGCCATGGCGAATCATGCCTAGAACATCATCTTTTCCTAATTTCGACACCGAATCCACCAATCGCCCTTGCTGAATGACAATTGCGTCAAGTCGAAGTTTAATTTCTGCTCTTTCTACAATTCGTTCTTCAACCGTGTTTTCTGTAATCATTCTGAACACACGGACCTGCTTAGTTTGACCGATACGATGTGCTCGATCCTATGACAGCAACAAAACATTAACATTAAACGTCAAAATTAATTATTTTATAATTCGCACCATAGCTTGAAGATCTGACTGTGGATTCCAGTCAGAGTCATATAAAATAACTATGTCGGCAGTGGCAAGATTGATTCCTAAACCTCCAGCACGAGTTGACAGCATAAATAAAAACTTTTCACTGTTCGGGGCATTGAAAAGTCCGATTTGGGTCTAAAGAATGGAATATAATTTGTGAAAAGATAATTATTACAACTAAAACCGAATGCAAAATACCTGTCTGTCTTCGTGCGGAGTTGAACCGTCCAATCGACAATAGCTGTGACCCCTCCACATACAATAATCTTCTAAAATATCCATCAATCTCGTCATTTGACAAAAAATTAAAACTCGAGAGCTTTGTTCCTTCAATCTTGGGAGTAACTTGTCAAGAATGGCCAATTTTCCACAATTTTCAACAAGATGATAATCAGTAGTGTATGGAGGACCAGGTTCGGCTCCATCAAAAAGATATGGATGATTGCAACATTTTCTCAGCTGCATTAAAATGTTAAGTAAACGCATTTTATCCGATTTTCCAGCTCCATTTACAACGTCAATATCTTTCATAAGAATACGGGTATACCTGAAGGAAATTTAACGTATTTAGAATTTCTAAAATCATGAAAGGGACTTTTGAGAATATTTACCATTCTCTTTGCATTTTACTTAGACCAACATAAATTTTAACTTCTTTCTTTGGTGGTAATTTCTTCTCTACTTCTGCTTTCAATCTTCTTAATAGAAAAGGTCTCAGCACCTTTAACCAACAACTGATTAGTTTACAGTATTATAAGCACAGTCAATTAATCTTTTATTATTTACAGCGTGTAGTCTTTCCACGAGTGAATTATCTCCTAAACAATTGTTGGTATTAAACCAAGCATCAAAATCCTTAAAAAAATATTATTTAAAAACCAATAAAAAAATTTTTAAACAATTTTCTTACTTCAGAAGAATCAAATACATCGGGTAAAAGAAAATTTAATAAAGACCACAGTTCGTGCAAATTATTTTGTAAAGGCGTTCCCGTCAACAGCAATCGATTAGCTGATTTAAACTCCCGAACAATTTCAGATAACTATAAGTATTAAAAGTACGAGTTTCATAAAAATTGTTAATTTTTCGTTCATTTAACAAAAAACTTACCTTAGATTTTTCATTCTTGATACGATGAGCCTCGTCAATAATTAAATATCTCCAATTAAATTTTTTGAAAACTGCTTTTTCTTTAAGAACCATTTCATAAGATGTAATACAAGCATCCCATTCACCTGGCATGAGTGTATCTCTAACAAAAGTAGCCTAAACACATTAAGAAAGTGAAAAATGTACTAATATTTCTTTTATTAAATCTTTTTTTAAAAGTTATGTTCTCTTACTCTTTGGGCTTGATCTCCAATTAGACAAACTGCCTTTAAAGAAGGTACCCAACGTTCGAATTCAGCCATCCAATTATGGAGCGTAGATTTGGGAACAATAATCAAATGCGGACTCGGAATACCTTTATAGTTTTTCATATACCCCAAAAGCGAAATAGTTTGAAGAGTTTTACCCAAACCCTATAAAACTTCAATGATTAAATAAAAAAATATTTACAAATTTATAACTAAATTAACCATTTCATCAGCCAAAATTCCATTAATGCCATTTTCGTAAAGCGAAATCATCCAGTTTAAACCTCGAACTTGATAATCACGCATCTCTCCTCCTTTAACGACTAAAACCAAACATTAATTATTGTTAACTAATTATAAAAATAGAATTAATTTTAATCTAGTCCTACATGACGGTGATGACTCAAATCGAGTAACAGTTTTAGATAACGTTTTGTTGACTTCTGAAAGCAGTTCTTCATCTTCTTCTTGTTCAGTTTTACGATGTCGATGACTAAATAATTTGATTTAAATTATTGCATTGACGGTCGCCAATTATTATACATGTACATGTAACATCGAGCGAAAACTTACTCTCCAACAGCAGATAATTTAGCTTTTTCGTCATTTTTCTTCAATTTTGGTCTTCCAGGTCTAATTTTTATCGGACTTCCAACTCCTTTTGCAGTGTTTCCAGTGTTCATAAAGTGAGCAAATATTTCGGTTTGTTCCAACAAATAATCGAACCGGTGACTCCTATCAGTTTCCTAAATACAAATTACATAACATCAATTGCCATATTCAAATTTAACTATCGTATAATTAAAAAACGAACAAGTTTGACATCGAAATCTTGGTTCCCAGGTCCTCCCTCCTCCTCTTCTTCTTCCTCTTTGGCTCCATCTTCAGCAACTGCCTCCGCCTAAATTTAAATAATAATAATACCATACTGTAATTTGAAATACTATATTCGGACACATTCAAATAGCGTACACCATAATAAAAAAACACAACTAGAAATTATTCATTAAGTATTAAATCAAACATCTAAGAGTATTTCGCATTGCAAATTTATATTTGCAATGGTTGCCTCTGGTTAATAATTATGGAACCGGCAAGCACATTTTCAAAATTTATTGTCATTCTAGAAAGTAGCCTACGATAACATAAAATTATTTACAGTTTCTCCTTCAGGTTGTTCAACTGCTGGCGCAGTTTCAGTTTCCACTGTCTCTGCTGCTACTGCTTCAGACATTTTGTTTTGAATTATTAAAATAAATTACTGAATCGACAAATTAATAAACTCGAAGAAAAAAAACGACAACCACAAAAGGAACGCAGCAGCCGAAATGAACGTCTACCTCGCAGGAAGACGCTGTGGTTATTTGGCGCGAATATGTTGTGGGCGCGAAATGTTAATGACGTACTTCCGCTTGTGACGGAAAAGTGCAAGCAGCTGGGAGTTGTGTTTCGGAGATCTATTATTTCCATTCTAGAAATGAGGTAAATTTATTAACTAATTTAAAATTGTTTATAATAAAAAGGTAATATCCATTTCTATTAATGCAGTTCCAAAGTGACGTTTAAGATTATTTTAACATCTGACCCCAAATTACCATTTAAAATGTAAGTGGACACGTGTTACAAAATTAATATGGAATAAACGACATACGGAAAATTAAGATTTTAATTATAAAATGTGTGTTTATTTACAGCCTCAGCGTACCTGAAGTTACGCCGTTTACAGCTGTTTTGAAATTTGCAGCCGAAGAAGTATAAATCTTAACCGCAATCAATAACATTATAATAATAATTCTACTATGGTTGGTTTTTTTTTTATACAGTTTAAAGTCAATCCAGAAACTAGCGCAATTATAACCGACGATGGAGTAGGAATCAATCCCTCTCAAACAGCGGGTACGCATTCATTTTTTTCCAGTTTTTATATTTCATCATCTCAAAATGTGATTTTTAATTTTCTTTTTCTAATTATTCTAGGCAACATATTTTTAAAACATGGAGCCGAGTTGAGATTGATACCAAGAGATCGTGTAGGCTGATATTGATTGAAATACATTCCATTACAAACTGTTTGTCTACTAAATATTTTTAATAATGGACAAAAATAAAGGAAGAAAGAAATATTTATGTTATCGGATTATGAATAATTATAATTTTTTACATTAAAAATCTTCATCATTAACTACTTATCAAAAGCCGATTTTTTTGCCTAGTTAAGGTAATAGCATTTTCTATCACCTAATTTAACACAATTTATATTTGTATATCAGTAAATACTGAACATTTTTAAAATAAATACAGTTGGGCTTAATAAATAATTAAAAATACAGTTTTAGAATATTAATTATGCATTAAAAGTTTCAGACCGTTATTTTGCATTGTTGGAATTGATTTTAAAATTATTTATACATTTTATTGCTTTATTACATAAGATATATTTCATTTCCATTTTATTACAGATTTTCGCATGATAAAATGCACATTAATAATAATAAATTGTTATCCATAATAAAATTGAAAGCTGCTTGACATTGCATTGAATTCCCCTGGTGGGCGTTAAACATTCCTAATTTGGTCGCTAGAGGTCACTGTGTGACCGCGCTTGGAATATTAATTCCCGCTCAGCTGTGTGTAGTCGTGTTATTCGCGCCTGTTGTTGGACTGCTGCTTCTTCGCTTCATCTTCGGCATTCATAAGTTTTAATAAGTAAGGTAAGTTTGAAATTCTACAACCATTAACACTATTAAATATATCTCGAGGAAAAATTTATAAAAGACATGGTATAATTAATTTCAAATGACGATTAATGCAACGGCGAATGGGTCGGGAATCGAAGTTAACGCCGCGGTAAACTTCGGCGTTGTTATAAATTACGTTAAAATTGATAACGCGCAAAACTTTTCTTTTTAATAAAAGGTGATGCAAAGTGTAATTGAAATTAATTTACCAGAATACAATTTAGTTTGTGATTTTACACCATTTCAAAATTTGCATCGCTTTGCAATGACAGCTAATGCGAGATTTGTTAATGGCAATACTTTCAGTTTTGTTAAAAACTTGTTGTATAATGTTTATTAACATAATGGTGAGTTTATTTTACCTATCATTTCATTCATAAAATGTACATTTTATTTAGAAAAACGAATAAAATAGATACTTTTTTGTCGCTGTAATTGAAATGTGGCCGATGGTTATCCGAAGCATTGATAGATGGCGCTAGCAGTGCTGCAATTCCTTCGACTAATAATATTGAACATCGGAACAAAACACAAAATTTAAAAACATCAAGAAATTTAAAAACTAAGAATAAAATAAATCATAATAAACTTAAAGCAAAAAACTTAAAACCGGATCAATTAAAATAAATTCTAAAAAATGAATCAAATAAATTTCAAAAAAAAAAAAAAAAAGAAACCAACCAAACAAAATACCGGTAACACCTATTCCGTGTCTGGCAAAGGAAACTTTGCTCCATGATCCAAATGCATTTCCAAAATTATTCATCTTAAAAATACAGAGTGAATAATATTCAAATTTCAAAGTAATAATTTGTTTTGTTAGATTAATAATTTATATTTTGCAATACCATATAATTTTTTGACCCGTAGGCCTATAGAAGATCATTAAAATTTGTGTTGGTCTTTAATAATAAAATTATTGTATGACATTAATTTTACAAACCGGTTTCGACGATCTTTTTAGTTTTTTATTTGTTTAATTTTTGCTTTCATTAATTGTTAATACAATCTTATCAATGTCAGTGGATTTGCGGTTAAGTTTTTTTGCTCGTTCCTAATACTTAATTTCATTTCTTATATCGTCATTGGAATTGCATGGAAGTTGATAGAATTAGGATAAAAAAAATTTACTTACGACGACATTACAGCTTTAAGAATAATAATATTGATTTTTTTTAAAATGTTTATAAAAAATATAAATTCTTTCGTCGTAAGAAGTGGAATTCAGCATAAGAACAAGAAAAATGCTAATTATTGTTAGTTGATTATTAGATTGATTAAAATGATGTAATGAAATTATTTAATATTTTTAGAATGGCAAAACCTGAAGGATTTTACGGTTCTGATGCTGGATGGGCTCATCAGCAATCGGAAGGTTACAGCTTCGACATGACTGGCGCCGAATTTACAGAAGAACAGTAAGTGCTCCACATCGCAATTTTCGATCCATTATTTTGATTATTGTATTGACTTCTACTGTAGTCTTGCTTTAAGGGGGCTATGCTTTTACTCTATAATTTTACATACAATGGGTGAAAGTAATAAATATTATATGAATGGGTAATTGCAAACTTTGAGGGTGGTAAAACGTCAGAAAACTCTCGTCTTTTAGGACGTTTCTTATTCTAAATCAGAAAAAACAGAACTGTGATTCTTTTTACATATTACTCACCTAAGGCAGTTTTAATACTACAGTATAATAAATGGTTTTTAAAAGAAAACAAAATTCCTAAATTTTACTGTACAGTATTTGAAATGCAGTATACATTAAAATTGCAAGACGTAACTCATTGCCGTATTTAAATTGCAGTTGAATATTACGGTAGAATAATGATACGTGCGTGATAGTGGAATATGGTGGGCCTCTACCACATTATATTGGAGTATGTTTTTTTTTTTACAAGTTTGAGATAGGTTGTTTTCCCAAGGTAATTTGTTTTCCTACTCGACTTAGGTTTTTTTTTTTAACAAGGTTAAAGGTTAGTTATATGCAATAATATATTAAATAGAATTAAATAAACTTTAGCCTCATTGAAAAACATCGGTTGAGTAGCAACATCAAATTTATAAAACATTTATATACTGTACTGAGTGGTGTTGCTCCTCTGCCGACGATTTAATACGCGTAATAGAAAAATTCAAGAACACCGATTTTTTTCGCAAATTTTGAAGCAAAGGAAAGATTAAAAATTCAGAAAGAATTTTTGTAAGTACCGGTACGTTCTTTTTTCAATAGTAACAATTTTTTAAAAATTAAAAGTAAAATTTTGCTGTGAATTTGTTTCGTTTTTTTGCTGTTTTAAAATTGCGATTTTGAGATTTTATTATTATGAAATCTAACATTTTTAATGTTTGTAATTTTGGTATGGGCCTTAACTAATTAAAGTAATTTAGTAATACTGTAATAATATGCTGTAACATTAGTAACAATGCCGTGTAACAAGCATTATTTTTGCAGCGGGGTATTTGAGGATTTACTGCACAACTATTATAGCTTCTAAGCCTGTTGATACCTTGTACGTATAATGCACGGTATCTTTTCAGTTAGGTTTATTTGAGCAGTGCTGAATTCCGTTATTCATTCAGGTTTTGGCTAAAAATTCATGTCACACTTGATTGAATTTTCTATTCGATTATAAAATTGGATAACTGTTTTTCCCCTCGTTTAAACCCAGGTTAGATATTTGGTATTTTTATGTCTACTTCCTGACACCCTATTGGGTTTTTTTTTTTACGGTTTGGCACTTTAGTTTATTTTACTCGATGTCCTTATTTTCTTTCCTTCCGCAATTTTTCTTCTATTTTTTTTATTTTTTGAAATAGAAGGAAAAAAAAAAAAAAAATGGTAGAAATTTTGCCGAGAAAGTGGGGTGTTGGGCAATGTACGTGATCTATTGTACTAATGGTCTTGATTTCTTTGGCCAACCAGTCACCGGGGAGCGATATTTTCTCTCACGGTCTTCAAGCACCTTTGCATCGAGGAATTTGAAGATCGGAAAGTGTAGTTGGAAGTTTTTGATTTTCAATCGTTTTTCTTTTTTTCGTTTACTTTTTTTTTTTCTTCTCTTCCGTCGCTTTTATTTTTACAAGCAGATGTGATCGATTTTGGTCGGATAGGATTACAACGCTTTTCTCTTAATGTAAAACGTGACGGTAGTAAAAGTAAAGGCTAGTTTTCGATTGCCAGAAGATCTTTTCGGCATTATATTGTCCAAAAAGTTTACTTGTCAATTTGGTTAAATAATCTGGGAATTTGGTATGAATCTAGTGAAAAGAATATAATGAAATAATAGTAGGTCTAATAATATTATATTATGTATTATTTTTTTTATTATTATTGTCGTATACCGGTATGGTATTATCCATGCTACCATAGTTTCAGAATTTTTTATTGAAACAATTGAAACACTTTAATGTTTATTAAATTATAATATAAAACTACGTGTACTGTACAGTACTTTATATTTGTTAAGTCAGTTAGAGAAAAATAGAAAATTAGAATACGGTAGTTTTAAATTTAGCTAGCTTTAAAATAAGTGATATACTGTATGATCAAAAGCATTTTTAGCTTTCATCTTGTAGACTGGTGTGCTAACGCTTTAAATTAATCTGTTTATGAAAGACATGTGCGATAAGAGAAATAAATAGTTACCGTACTTAAATAAAGTAATGGCTCTGTTTCTTAACTCCATCCCAAAACTAAGGGGCATCCTGTACACTGTTTATATTTTGTTGCATAGCGGGAGTGGTCTCTTCGTCCCCGCAGCTCTGTTCTGGGTCGCTACTAAGGGCGCAGGGGGTCGTTAATAACCAATAAATCAATAAATTTAGTAATTTTAATCTTCGCAGTTTGCTAGTTAAAAAATGCGCAGTAAGCGAGATGCATAACATCAACGCGAGATGGCGCAGATACGCTAGCAGTGCGCAGGGTGCCTCCAAGAAACAGGGCCACTATAAATAATTCATTACCGGTACATTCTTTTAATGTGAACATGGAAATTAACGTATTGAATGGAATTATTCATATTTTATTTTTTAAGGTTATTGTAATATGTTGAAACGCGTGGAATTTATAACTTATTTTTGGTTAATTAAGTTGCAAATTTGTATTTTATTTGCTCTTTCAACTCTTTCTTCCTCTTAGTAATCTAAAATTTTTATTCCTTAATGTTTATCAAAAAAAAAAATGTTTCGTAAAAACTTCTGTCAGTTAGTGGTTTTATAAGCAGGGTGATCGTCAGTAAGGGTCCGCTTAAGGAATCTTGAGTCAGAATGGTCGGGATGGGATAGCAATATCAAATCAAAAAATATAGAAAATAGTCATTATAAATGTTAATTTAATTGATTAAAAAATGTAATGTACCTTCAATATTTATTTTACTCTGGAGTACGTGAAACATGCAAGAACAGAGTCAATAAATGTATTTATCCTTAGTTTTACTATTTGAGTGATTAAACTGGATAACCACAATTACATGTACCAAGCAATGTACTGCATGCACATGACCGTTCTAACTTCTAACATTATTTTCTTAATTTTTTTTTCTTTGTTACGGTACTATTGTTAGATTTTTTAAGTCTGGAGAAACTTCGAGCTAATTAATTGTAGTTAGTAGAAATAAGAAGAATGCTAAAAATGATGAAATATCTTGTAATACCTACTTGGTTGTCTAGACTTAAACTAAAATGGAATAGTAGCAGAAAGAGTTAGGTCGGTCAGGATGGCAAAAATCAAACAATTAGCAATTAATTAACAAAAAACCAGGCCAGAAGTTTTATATAGTCTACGTTATTTTAGTATATTCTTTGTAACGTTCATTGAGATGGGAGCAGAGTGGTTTACAAGTCCATTTTTTTTTACATTACTTAGATGTTTTAACTCGCTTGAAGCTCCTGTAATCAACGTTTTTTGTAATTCCAAGGCACGCAATGTGCTGCGTAGTCTCAACGTTTAAAGTCTGTTTTAGAAGAGTGCTAGTATGACCCATTAAACAATTCTTGTATCAATGAAAAAATATTCAGTACATAAATTTTAAATACATTACTGTAAATATAAATGTATTTAATAGTAAGCTCAACTTTATTTCTTAAATTGAAAATTGTTATTATTATTATTACTATATATGTATTGAAACTAGCGTTCTCTTTCAAATGCTAGATATAAATGATCGCATTAACAAAATACGGTAATGTAAAAATTTTATTTCACAAAATAATTTGCAAAATACAACTTCTGTACATGTAAATTATTATATAAAAAAACAACACATATGAGTTTAATTATAACTCGATCTCCGTCGTGGTCAAAACGGATTTTTTTTATTTACAATACCGTACTAGTATTGATGTGTACAAAATCAAAACTAAATTGTAGTTTAAAAGTTTTTTTCAGATGAATAATATTACGGAAACAGTTATCTAAAATAAGTTTTTTTTAGTTTTGCTGGTTTTTTTTAATAAGAGGCGGAAGTTGGAAAGTATCTTCTCCAACACCCGGTATATTATTTAGAAGAGAAATGTATTTGGCATTTTTGACGAATAATATTAGTGAAAACAAATATTGATTTATGATAAAAAAAAAAAATAAAGAAGGCATAAAAGAGTCGACGATCAAATGTAATGAAAAAAATACTGTTTTTGCACGTTAAAAACCTGCACTACCTCTTTCCATTTTTCGCGAAACAGAATGAATTAAGGGCGCGAATTTTAATTGAAGATGTTAGTTGCTGTCGAAACGATGTGCAAATACAACTGAATCGCTAATTAAGATTTTTTAATTTCTCCCCACTTGCGATGAATGATAACACGTTTACGCGACATCCACAGTTTACATACTCTCCAGTTTTGTACAGCTGTACATTTTCATGATAAAATGTCTTTGATTAAAAGATCTTTTGGAGATAGAGTACATGTAATCTTTTTTTTTTTTTTTTTAGAAAAGCGTACAATTTACACGCTTTTAAGATCGTCATTCGATTAACAATATTCCTTGAATGATTGTATTTTTTTTGCTGTTTATTTAATTTTTATATTGCTCATGTTTTGAAAGTACATTTTTATTTCTTTGTTTTCCAGACAATTTGGCACTTTTGATTACAATTCTGGTGGTCAGCCTCCGTCAAGTTTGCCACACCAACAGCAGCAGCAGCAGCCGCAAGTGCAACCGTTTGAACGATCAACTTCTTACTATTCCCCAGGCAGTTCGCGTTATACCGGGAGCATAATGACTCCTCACGTTAGCTACGATCGCGAAAATAGTGCAAGTCCGCAAAGCTTCGACGACGAACCACCACTCATGGAAGGTAATAGCAAGCTCTTTCTTCCTCTTCGATTTTTTTTTTCTTTCTACACACAAAAAAATTTGGAATGAATGATGGTCGCTCACGGTGACGATGATTAATTCCTTCACTAAATCAAATCGATCTCGTCTATTTTAGTCATACTTACTCGCATCACGAGGATCAATTACTGTAGCTGATATATGTGTGCAATATTTTTTTTTTGTTATTATTTTTATTCCTGATAGCTAATTTTTTATTTTTTCTGTTCTTTATTTATTCAGAATTGGGAATCAATTTCGACCACATCATGCAAAAGGTAAGAATTAAAAACGTAAAAGAGTAAAGATATGGGGTAAAACTGCGGCTTAGTAGCGGAGTAGTTTGCGGATAAAGTGAAGTAGCGGTTAGGTTGTTGTCTGAGTCTCACGCTTCGCAGAGCAAATCATCCAAGTTTGATTCTCGTTTTGGGCCGACAGGATGCGAAGAGAATTAAGTCGAATACGCCTAACCCCACTCTGAGTCGTCTCTTTTGGTGTGTATTATGTGTGTTTGTGAGAGAAGAGAGAACGCGCGAGCATATCCTCCCTACCTTCACAGTGCACGTGCGAATCACTGATATAATACAAATTCACCAGTGCCGATGATGCACACATGCATGCACTATTGGGGAAATTGTTTTCTTATGAAGCGAGAGGGTTGCAGTCAGTTTAATTCCGCTCGGTAATTGCGTTACTTAATCGGAGGTCTCTACTCTCGTAGTGGATGCACACTACTACTCGTTTTCTCGCTGTTTGAGTGGATATTAGAAGAAGCAGTAAGAGCGAGACTTTTGTTTTCTCACACATTGGCGAGCTTAAACTAATATCAGTGCGTGGCTTTTTTCCACCTCAACAATCACGCATCCGAAAAACTTGGCGTTTAATATGTGAGCAGCGTGTCGTTGTTTGAGTATTTTTTTTTTCTTCTACTTGTTTCTTCGTTCGTCGTTTTTCCTTCTATCGAATTAATTGGTTATGTGAAATTGGTTTTCTTCGTTAGATATCTTTAGGTTTGAAAAGTAGCGAGCGATAGCTTTAATCAACGTTTGTGTTTCGGGTTCATGTGAGTGAAGAAAGGGGAATGTGTTGAGAGATTAAAATCTTTCCGTCTGGTTTTGTTTTTACTTCTTTTCTATCTCTCTGTTATTTGTTTTTTTTTTTTGTGTAAAGCAAAGCTTTTAATATTTTTTTTTTGGATGGTTTGTTTGGAGATTTAGCTGTGGTTCTGACATTTTTTGCAGACGAGTCTTTTGGTATTAAGTTTATGCGGTCAAATCACCTGTCGATCTGAGATTGTCTGGAGTCTACGAATTGCTTTATAAAGGCGCAGTCTATTTAGAATGAATGTTTACTTTTGAATTTAAAAAAAAAAAAAAATCTAGTAATGTAGACTTTTTATCTTTCTATTTTTTTTCTTTTTAGAATTAAATTCTTTCCGTTTTAGGTTTTCGGTTCGATAAAATTGCACAGAGGTTATGTTTTTTTTTTTTAATTTCAATAGTTTAAGAATTTTTTTTTATTTTCTAAATACTGTACCTGTAAATAGTCTCGAATTTGATGGAAAGTATAAAAAATTTATTTTTTTATTTTCTAAAAAGAAAATGTTCATTGATTTCCAAGCTTATGTAAAGTAGATAAAATGTGGAAAATCAGATATTCAAAGGAAAGGAATTAGGTTATAAAAGTAATTGTTGATGCGCCATAAAAGATTTCATGATCAGAGAAGTTTTAACTAAAGCACATGGGGAAGGTTTTTTAATAATAAAAAAAGAAAAGAAAAAGAAAAAAAAAAAAAGAGAGAAAGTGAATAAAATAGAAATCTATCGCACGTGAAAGCCGGATTTGATTTTAATATAATTTGGGTGAGGCACTGAAAGAGACACCCCCCATGTACACTCTTAAAACGAAGCCTTGAGGATCTTTCGCTCTTTGCCGAGAAAATGTAAAAAGAAAAGAAGAAAGCGGGTTGTTAGGAAGGTGGGTAGGGCGAATTTCCACAATCTAATTTATTTTCTACAGCCGATTTTATAGGATTGATAGCTGATTAATATTTGAAGTTGAGCTGCAATTTAATTTCAATTTCAACAAAAGGATTCGTTTTCTATCGTCAAGATCTAGTGGCTAATTACACACTTGAAATTGTTGAAAGCTAAGCCGATTCACAAACGAGTTAGCGTCTGTTTTGATTGTACAAGTAATTTGCTTATTGGGTTTATTTATTTTTTTTTTTTGGAAAATCAAAGTGTAAATAAACGAAAAGATAAATAAATTTGCGAGTAGGTAAAGAAATTGATACTCGTCGTATCTCCTATTATATACACGCATATGCCTCTGTGTATTCGTCTACAGGCTAATCTAGCTGATTAATTATCTCGCAACGTTAATGGTCGCATAAACACGGTGCACGTGCTAAGACAAACGATCAAAGTTAGCAAATGTGTCGTTGTCTTCGTTCGCTTGCAGTAATTAAACCGACAATGAGAAAGTGAGCAAATAAGGTTGATGATGTTGATAGTTTAGAAATTTAACTTGTGGCGAGATCTCATTCTTTTCTCCCTTCCGTTTCGAGCTAAACTTTTCACTCCTCTCAGTTTCAACCTGTAGTTTGGTGTTTTTGGTATTTTTCATCTATCGGTGGTGCGCGACGTTCTCCCCTAGCAGTTATCGAAGTTCTATATCATGTGCGAGGTAAATAGATGATGCTAATTTTATTTCACCGAGCCGGAGAGTGTAGTGTTGACTGTAAATTTTCGACTAGTACCCGCGTGCGAAATTCCGCTTGTACTGTTACGATGGCGACGAAATTCCACGTTCCTAGCTCGTACGAATGAAATTCAAATTTGGGGAGATTTTTTTTTTTTTATTTCTTTACTTTTCTATATTTTTATCTCCCCTTCACGTTCTCGAATGAATGCGATGATGTAGTTGTGGTGCACAAAGGTAATGCGATGGTGGATTTATTACATCGAGACTAAGTTGATTGTACGCTGACGCCAGAACCACGCTCTGCGCAAGCGTCGACGCCAACTGTAATGCTTATTATGCTTAATTCTTTGTTAAATTTCCATTTATCATATTAGAGAGGCTTATATGATTAGAAATTGGTGGGGAAGGGGGAAAAAAAGAAAGAAATGGGGGGAGAAATGGGATTGGAATTTTTCTATCGCCTTTTTCCTATGGGGATTGACTTTATCGATTGACATTTAATTTATTTGATTTTTGATAAGTGGCGGGGCGTGTAAATTAAAAATCTCGGAGTTTAATCGCTTTTATGTCAACCGCCAAATGTACTCGAGAAATTGTTCGCTCTTTTCTCTTTACTCGTTTTTTTTTAATCTACTGTATTTTGAGCTTCGATTTGATTTATTCTTATTTAATTTTCTATTGTTGAAATTGAAATATCATCATTCATTTAAATAATTTAATAACTTTTTCACCACGTTTTTTGGTTTCAAACATCAACCCTTATTTCCGGCTTTCAATTACTTAATTATTGACGATTCTAGAAAGCGATAGAGAAGGAGAAAAAAAAAGCCACGAGTTTTATTAGAAAAGCATTTATTATAACAGTAATTTATGTGTTTCGTATTTTTTTTAATGAGATTTATCAATTTACGATATTTCAAAGCTTGTATAGGCAAGAATGACGTTGAAGAACGGAAGTGATAATGTAATGTAGGAGGGTCAAAATAGGTCTCGGGAGCTCTTTACCACGGTGCAACAATTAATTACTGTTCGTAGCGTGAATGAGATGAGAATTTCTGATACAAATTTCTTCACTGTCAAAATTAATAGAAATTGATGACACCGAGTGCGCGCGTTCGATGACTTTGGGAAAAAGTTATTTCTCGATCTGCAATACAATAGATTTGTTCCTCATCCACAATTCAGCTCTTGGAGACTCGATTAAATCCGGGGCTGTACGGTTAATGGAAAGGAAAGTGGAGCATAAAACCACCGTTCATTATAGTGTCACTTTTGAATCTTCTTTAGATTACCGTTTAATGGATGGATTTGTAATCTATAAATAAAATAATTGGAGAATAATAATAACAAAAAACGAATATTTTTTTTTTTTTAAAAAAAATCGATTTTATTATTGTTATTGTTAACAGTTTTATTATTAGTGTAAAGTTGATTACCCTGCATTCAATTTATTTTCTAATCGATGTGTTTTAAAACGCATTATTAATTACTGCCTCGATTAATGTACAGTAAGCCCAGGTCTCCTGGAAGCGCACTCATTTCATCCGCTTAATTATCAATACCCTAGTAGGGTACCATAAGTGTACATAAGGTAACCATAAGTGTTTTGGTGTTGTAGTTCTGTCATATTCGATAGCAGAATATGAACAATACTAGTATTAAATTTTTTATCATTACATGTAATAATAATTATTACTATCGTTTTATGGTTTTTTTTATGTAATTGATATTTAGCGAGATTTTTGAACACTAATTTAAACAAATAGAATTTTAGACTAGTTCGAGTTTTGATAGTACACATTTATTACAAGTATTTGAAATATGAAAACATCTTATTAAATGAAACGTCGCATTAAGACACTATATTAATCGAGGAATTACTTAATCGAAAAATCAGAAAGTTGCTATCTCTTAATTGGGGGAAAAAAAATTATAAAGAAAGCCGACTGAGAGAAAGGGGATAGAGAAAAAAAAACAACTTTGTTAGGATTAAGTAGAACATTAGAGAATGGATGTTTTGATGGGAATGCCTACTTGGGACTATATAAGCGTTCCAATTAGTGAAGAAAACAGGACATCAACTGTTTTCCCTTTGGTAAAGTTGCGCCTTCCTACCTAGTTGTTATGTTATTATCATCGTCATTGTGTTTCTTTTTCTTTCTTTTTCTATCACTTGGGTTTCGTCTTATTTTAATCCGACTCAAAAGTCTGGACGTTTGCCACATTCGGTTTTCTTTCAAAAAAAAAAAAATTTTTTTTTTTTTTCTCTCTACTTCTTGCCTCGTTCGTTCGCTCTCTTTCTCGCTCGAGCTTCTTTTCTTTAGTCTTCCAACTCAATACATGTACTCACGCGTCACTTGCTTTACAAAAGTTCACATTCGATTAACTCGCACACTTTACTCGGTCTTCGCTATTGATATTTTTCTCTCTCGCTTTTCTTTCCAACTAATGTTAGTAGTTTTCTTTTGTTGGAGTTGAACCTGATAGCTGGAGTTGGGCTTGTTATTGTTGCTCTAACTCTAGCTTGTACCGCCACTGCTACTTTAATTTTTGCGGGGTGACCATTGTACTCGGACTGCATGGAGAAAACGGAACCACTTTCTTCGGTTCGAGATGTGCGTAGATGTGTAACACTAGTGTGTGTTGTACGGATCCTATGTAGGTCTCAACTAGCTTGTTTACTTTAAGCATTCTTGTCAGGGCTTTCTTTCCAAGCTCTTCTGCAAATCCACTAGACTTTCATTCTGCTTAATGACAAATTTGAGTTTGTGTTTTTATCGCATACGGTGTACACGTTTTTTCTAAAGAATACAGATTCGGTCCTCAAGCTTTATCAGATAACGGTAGTTTGCCGATCGATAAAATGTTCATGCCTGATTTCCTTTCTTTTTTTTAATTTTTAGCAGGGTTTTTTTTTTACTCATTTTTTAATCACTGTTTACGTATAAATTGTAATCAAGTTTGACCTCATTATGAAGTTGTGTAGCGAAAAGTTAAGAGGCGGACGAAGTGTATAATTATCTAGTGTTGACTACTCGCGCTATAATTTGAAAGTTTTTTTTTATTTATATATTAATCGGCAGTTTGTTTGCGGAAAATATTGATCGTGAGAGGTTTAAGCTGTTTGTATTTTTCTTTTCGTCAACCTACGGTATATTTTTTAAAGTAAGATATAAAACCGGATTATAATAGCGGCATTTAAATTTGTAAAGTGGATCTTTCGAATGGGGATGAGTTAACTAGATGACAATGGTCACACATATTATACCCTTGCGGCACTAAACCAATGAGCCGCTCTTTTTTTAGTTTTATCTTTATTCATCCTCTTGATATGTTAAACGTCAAGTTGAGAAGGTGAAACCGACGAAGGCAAATCGGATTAAATAGGCGGAGCGGAGTGGTCCGATTTCTTCTTCTTTTTTTTTTTTGAAACCTTATTTTAAGTAGACGTTCGATGATCAACCGAGAGTTGTCGCACAGCCCAAATAGAGATGTTAAAAGATGACGTCTATCGGTGCATCACCCTATTGTGTCTGGGAGAACGTTTGGTGGTAGATAGGTGGTGCGAGTTCATGCCAACGCTACGAAAACCAACACCCGCGGGTGTTTATTTTTATGTCGAGTAATCATCTAGTGTTCGAGCATAGTGCAGTGTGAGCGCTGTGGAAGATGAGAATTGATATCCATCAGACTAGCCAATCTTAAATCTCCATACACCAACAAAAGCACTCCAAACGTTTCCTGTTAAGCGTTTATTCACTGGCCGCAATAGATGGAAGCGGGAAAGTTTCTGGAAGATATATTTTTCCTTTTTCGTTTTATTTTATTTTATTTTTTTGGTTGGTGGCGAATAGGTTAGGTAGATTCAACCAAACTTTTTTTTTCCTTCTCTCTATTCCGGCTTTTTTTTTAGCGGCTAAGATGTTGCTATAAAGTGGGTTGAAGTCCTGTGAGAATAATGAGTTGAGAGTATTTTTGTACGTTTAAGAAAATCGTCTGCGAGTGTGTTTAGTTGAACTTGAGTGTGTGGGTGAGTTAGATATGGGTGGAAGAGAGAAAGGGAGAGGGATGGATGGGGCTGAGTTGGTTGGAAAAAATGTTATCGTTTTCAAATGTGGTCATCAGTCTTGTTTCTCTTTTCCCCATCTCCGCATTCCCCTGTAGATTTTTGCACTTTATTTTTCTATTCTTTTTTTTTTACGGTGTTTTTATATCATATTTAAGTTATTATGTGGTTCAGTACGTGTTTTAGCAGATGGTGGGGAAAAGTTTTAATAACTTCTGTCAACGGTTTATTTATTTACCGAGCTTTTGAAAGCGCTGGTCGGTACTTCATTATTATTTCATCGTAATACGGCAATGCACATCTCATAAACTGAAGTTCAATTGGTGTGAAAATGGCTTTAAATTTATAATTATTAATTTATTAACAGGTCTAATTATATTTGTTATTGCGGAATTGATGAGAATTATTTTTTTTATGAGCAGTTGGAACTTTGTCATGTATTTGTTTGTGCTTTGACTGTTTGACAAGCGTTGATGCATAAATTTAGTTATTATGTGACGAGATTTAGCCTACACTGTATAACGTTATATTTTTTATTTTATTTTAATCTTTGCCACCTCTGTCGAGGTAATATAAATATAATTTCATTTTCGCTCAAATATTCTCCCCCATATCATCGCTTCAAAATCACAAATTGCGCATAATATAAATTTTATAAAAATATAGGTAATATCTAGCAAAAAACATATATGGTATATAATTCATTTAAAACACTTCCGTTTTAGTAACGATCATCATCCCCCTTTCAAATCACTCTCCTGAATAAGTGTTAACTGATACAGTAGTAGTGATAATAATAGTCTATTTGACGGATACTTGTACTAAAATTTCCAGTAAACGTAATATTGTACGGCATGTACTTAACTAATAATGTTTACGAATGCAAGTACGGTAGGGTATTTAATTTCGTAAAGTAATAACGTAAAGTGACGGTTTATTGTTGTTCATTATTTTTTAAAATACTGTACATGTAATTCAAAGAGCATTATACACTTTCTTTAATTTTGTTATACAAAAGTCGAATCGTAATCCTATAAAAAATGTTTTGTTTCTACATTAGGATAACAATCGGCTTAAGCGAATTTATTATTTTGACGTTTAACGATTTATAATATTTTAATTTTTTCTAAAAATTGCTATAGGCATATAATTATATTGCCGCTTTATTGCGTATACATGCATTTTGCTCTTTTAGAGTACCGGTATCTATTACGCGGCTTACCGTCCAGAAGCAGGAGGTACATTTTGCGAAATACCCTGCTAATAATATTGTAACTGTATCACAAAGTCTTATGTGCAAGGTTTTAAATTTATCAAATACGAAATGAAGATAATATTAGTTTCTTGTTTTGCGTTCACATTTTCTGTCGTACATGTACAGAAATTGAGTTGAGAGATTATAAAATAAATACTTGACTAACTTCTTTTTTATTATTTTTTAAAAGAACAATATTTTTTTGTTCGAGTGCAGTTTTTTTTTTTTTATTCTTTCTTGACTTTCAAAGTTATTACCCTTTACGTCATAACCGGATGGTACTGCATCACCATTTTATCCGCCGGTGAATTAACTGCTGACATTTCTTTGAAATTGTTGATGGCTAAGTTTTTGCTATCAAGTATTTTTCGGTGAATTTTTCTCAAAAAGTATTATTCGATTTGCAGGATGAACTTGAGTATGATGAACTTCTAAGTCGTTCCGATTTCTTCCTCTTTGTTTTTTTCTATTTCGTTTTAGTTTGAAACTGTGTTGTCTTTATCTCGAGAGACGTTGGCATGAAGAGCTCGCTTTAATTTAGTCGTTTTGAAATTGTACGAAGTTTTTTATTTACTTCCTTTTTTTTTTCTTTCTCTTTTTTCTTATTTTTCTTCTTCTTCTCCTCGTCTATTTGGTTTTGTTTGTGACGGTGATGACGCTACTTATTTTTGTTTATAGCTTAATGTCGTCGTTGCTGTTCTTCCACATACTCATCACCATCTTCATATAGCAATGGCCAGCGAAATTGGTTGTGTAATTTTTCCTTAAGGTTGTTTATACCGCATTCGGTTTTTTTCTTTTGGAAAATGAAAAAATCTATATATAAAATAAGAGTATAAAAGAGTACGCTACCCCTTTTTTTTTCTAATCCAATTTTATTTTCAATTCAATTGCGAGGTCTTGGTATTACAAAAGATTGGTACACAGTTAAATGTTTAAAATTTAGAGAGTTTATTTATCTTGTTTAAAAAAGATTTGGCTCGAGTTAAATAGATTTAGTGCTTATTTCTTTTTCGTTACTTTACTGGATTTTTATGCAGTCGAATAATTGGAACGAAAAAAATTATTAAAAAAATTAAAAATTTGGGTTGTTGAAAAGAGGGAATAAAAGAAAGTTGGAGTGGTGTTTTATTGTACAATACAGTAATAATAATTATTGTATACTGTAATAAACGAGCAAAATTAATGTTTGAGAGGTGAAAGATGTTTGCAAATGCAAGACAAATAATGAAAATGTTACTCTTTTATTATTATTATTTTTTCTTCACACTCATTAATACATTAAACGAAATTTCTATCAATATTATTATCAATGCCAGTGTTAAAAAAGTGTGATGTCAACTGCTAACTTAAGTGGATTAGTAAGAAATATTATTTTAGTGCATTGTACTTTTGATCTTGAATTTTTCAATTGGTTTTTTGGTTTCTGATATAATAGAATCCGTAATATACATACCTGGTGCCGTTACCAGTTTTAATAAAAAAATATCGAACTATTTTACAGTATTTTATTTACCGTATTTGCGGACTATAAGATGCACTTTTTTGCTCAAAAATGTTTGCTTAAAATTGGGGAAGTGTCTGAGGTTTAGAGCAAATGCTTCATTTCAATGAAGTTACAATTTCAAGTAAGGTGCGAATTTTCTTAATGAATTAAGCGGTTAAATAAATATTTTTACAATCATTTAAGATTTAAGCAAACAAATTTAAACTTTAGGGGTTATTTTTTTTTATTACCGTATATTCATATTTGGCTTTATTTTTTTATTACATTAATTTTAAATCTGGTTCTGATTTTTTCTATTCTTGTATAGTGTTGTATACGTTTTAAATTTATTTTCCTCTATCGATTTTCATTCAAACTTTTTTTTTTATATTAATATTGCGCGAATTTGATTTTTTTTTTGTTTTTATTGATCGTTAGCACAAATCATATAGGCTACACGTTTTTATCGCCCACGTTTTTTCCCCCTTCAGTCTTTGGTCCAGTTTATCCATCCATCCATTATTTGAATGATATCGAGAAACAGCGACGTCCGGTATCACTTTCGCCCTATTTAACACTATTGGCTCGCCTTGAATACATGACGGACCTTATTCGCGACAGTCACGTGATAAGTATTTTTTTAGTTGATTCGTATTAAAGGCTGAGACGATTTCTTCGAGTATAAAATAAAATAAAAAAGAGGAAGGAGGAAAAGAATAAGGGAGAAAAAAAATCTAAATCCGCTTTTTAACTTTCTCTATTCGTCATAATGCGCGCTCTCTTTTCAACCCTTTTTTCGCTTGTTTAAAGGTCATCTATCTCCATCAATTCAACTCGCCGCATGTCAATCAATCTTGGTGCCAACGACGAAGGATATTTAGCGATGTTTGGTGCTGATGGTGACGTCGGCGCGGCATCAAGAGCGTAAAAGGGAAGGCAATGGAGAGAGAATTTATGAAAGATTTCATCTTCGGCGCCATTTTTCTTATTATACGAATCGTTGGGATGGAAGTTTTTCTTGCTCGCTCCACCCACCAACTCACTTTGTGACCAGTTTTTAGATACCATATATATATGTATGTATTTTCTATTATTTTTCCCCTTTTTCCGTCTTACACTCGTATTTTTTTCGAAGCTTTACAGATTGTGTATTTGTACGATTCAATTTCGGACACAAGCGCACGCGCGCAGAAAAGGGCCAGCGTTAGTAAATCGCGAAAAGATAATAAAAAAACTCGCACACATTGGCCAAAAGGGAGAAATTTTATTGTTTAGTATCGAATTGAGTAAAGATAGTTGAGATCTGTGTTGTTGGTTTTTTCTTGTTCTATTTTTTGTTTATTTTAAAAAGAAGAATGTTTTTATCATTTAATTTGGCGTGTTTGAAAAGATTATACTGTAATATAATCACTGTATATTAACACTCTCAATAATGTTGATAATAATTTTATTAAAAGGCATTTCTACAATGACATAAAAGGGTAAAAAGGGTGAAGTGCAAAACCGTTGTTGGGCAAACACTCATTGCACGGGTGTATTGAAGGTTTTAAAGAGGTTTTTAAACTTTGTAATTTAGAGCGCAGAATATCAATAAAGTGGTTTTATTACATTATCTAAACTAAATTACGACAAAATACGAATTAAAATATTTAAATTAATAAATATTTAATTTGTAATTAAATATATTTAAAAATTGTTTTTAACTTTTATTTTATACAAAATGTTTAATATTATTTTCTTTTTAATTGACACTGTTAATCACCTTAATAATAATTATTATTAATGGTATAGGAAATGCCTAAATCATGACCCAATTGTGCTTAAGTTTCAATTTATTTTTGGAATTCTTAATTTTGGCGCAAATAAACACCATTTGAGAAAATTTTTCAAAACAACAATTATGCTAAATACACTATACAGTGTACTCTTAAAATGAGTTAAATAAGCAAGAAGCATGTCTAAAACCCAGCTTAAGAATTCTTTGAAATATTTAATTTTTTGAAATTTTATTAAAGTTTAGGTTTATCAGAGTTTATTATCGGGCATAATGCATTTATTTATTGATTTATTTTTTTCAAAGTTATTGCTTTTATTTTTACGGGTTAGCTGAAGTTGAAAATTGAATTAGGGTGACGAATAGTGAATTATTACAACCATTAAAAGTCTCACCTATTTATTCTCTGTGCAATAAATTGCGTGTTCGAAAAGCTAGTTGGTCAAACGTGTTTTCTGCACTAAATTTTTTCCCAGCGAGATTTATTCATAAATACACGCAACATTGCTTGTAAAAATAATGATTTTTTTTTCGAAAGAAAAACAAAATTAAGTGTTCTTTATCCAAGAAGTGTTTTATTAGTTTAATTGAGTTTTTTTCCCCCTCATTCTTATAAAATAAAAGGTTTGGAATACATCTTACGTTATCATTTACCCAAGCATCATAAAATATTCATCAGTTAGGGTAGGGAATCGGTAAATATTCGCGGTAAAGAAAACATTCAGACTAAATCCCAAAGCTTCGTCTAGCCATTTTTTTTTTCTTCTCGTATTTATTTATTTTTGACGGAATGGTGACATAGTATTCTTTTAGATGTTATCCACATCAAAGTATAAAAGAGATTGATTGAGAGAAATATGCGCATCAGGTGACACGCATCGCTTTGCATGTCACTTGGTGATAATCCGTTGCGCGTGTTTGAAACACAAGGGGTGGTTTTGTGGGGTGGGATGAGGAGTGAGACAGTTTCATAGTTTTATTTTATCTTCGAATACATCACCTACTTAAATGTTTCTCTCTCTCTCTCTCTCGGTCTCTCGTTCAACGTTTTGTTACTATTTTAGTTTGTTGTTGGTTTTTGTTATTACAGTTGTCAGTTAGCCCGGGTATCACATTTAGTGAGTTGCGGCGACGAAGACAAACGTTGTTGGTGTTTGGCTCTTACTAAAACGTCAATCATTTATTTCGACTAAGTATTTGATTCTTTGTTGCATTTTTTTTTTTCGTTTTTTTCCTCCCGTTCTTTGAATAGCGAAAGTATTGTTGTGATTCTCAAGGATTGTATTTGTGCATTCTGATGGATGACATCTTTGTGAAATGCTCTATTTTTTTATCTTGTATTTTTTTTTACTATTTTTTGCTATCGGATTCAACTATAGAAAAGTTAAAAAGTATCGATCGACGTTTTTGAATTTTGCAGCGACAGTCACCCGCGTTATCTATTGGCATGATTGAAGTTAGCATGAAAGCCCAGGTAGAAATGACATGAATACGTTGCTAAAGAATTTGGTTGACCAATCTAATTTTTTTTTTAATGCGTTAAGGAATTATTTAGCAAATGCGAAAAAGCACTTTTATGTTTTAAAGATCAATATTACGCTATAGATTAATAAAATAATATTTGTTAACAACTTTAAATCAGTCGTTGTCAGTTGAAAAAGTTGCTTGTAATCTTCGATTGTGGTGTGAGGTGTCTGCTCAGTAACTCAACTTTGTACGTGTTTTCATTCTAATTTAATTTAATTTTTTTAAGATTGCTTGAGCTTAAGCTAATAGCGATAGCAGATTTATATACACTATAAAACTATTCGTAATCTTAAAAATATGATGCAAAAATGAATAAAAGACAACGCATGTGGAATTTGATGTTAAAATATTTATGCGTTAATACTGTAGGCCTACACTTAAAACCCATTTAAAAAATACATTTATTTAAATAAAACTTTTATGTTTTTGCATTATTTTACTCATAAAATCTGTTACAATAGACATTACAATTATAGCATACGTAGGCCTACGTATATTTACGCTGAAATACAGTATGTATAAAACATGCAAAATTAGACTTATTGAAATTAAAAATTAAGAGAAACTGACAAAATAAGTCAAATAATGTTTAACTCGTAAGTAATTTAGCGTCAAGAGGGCATTGGATGAATTAAAATATAACAGCCGATATCGAAATAGAGTATCGAAATAAATAACCTTAGTTACCATTTTCTAAAGTTTGCAAGCTCCCGGGGAAAGAAAAAAATTTAGGTTTCATTACATGTACAACTTAAGAATTGTTTTTTCTCTCTCACAATCTTAAGTTTTCCTATTTCGTGCTTTATTCGAAGGATTATCAGCTCCAAGTTTGTTGAGCTTTAGTAATCAGGTTAACAAAGGAAGAATGTAATCTCAGGGAAACGACTTATTTAACAGTTGATTCAAATAAAAAATAAAAGTTTTTACGATACCGTAGGTTGATGTTATTTTGCATAATTTATCCTCTTAGCTCGTTTTTGCATAGTTCCGATCGACTTCTCCACTCTTATTTAAATGGCGATTCGATTTACGTTTTTCTTTCTTAATCGGCTTTCACTTGGCGTCTTTTCTAATCCTAATGAGCGTCGGACGAAGCTAATCGCTTCCCACTCGGCGGATCTCAAAGTAAGTTGTTTGCTCGCCAGAGGGTGTGAAACGTTTTGTTTCCTTACCAATTGGTCTGAGGTCATTTTTTTTTGTTGAACTCTTTCCATTCACTCAGCTTTACCATTTTTCGTTTGGTATCCAGGAGAAAGTTAGCGATGTTTTCTATTGCTATGGCAACTGACGCGCGCACCCATCCTCTTCATTCGCGCACTTTCCTTACCTTTTTTTTTTCTTTTTCTCTGCTTTCCTTCTTTTTTTTTCTTTTAGTAAGTGTTTGATGCAGAAGAGACATTTCTCGATTTGCCTTCACCGCTCGTACTAGATCTTATTTTCCGAGTGGTTAGAATGAACGAGCTGGTATAGAAAAGGTGAGTGACACCGGTAGGAAGCCTAAGGCGAATGGGTGAAAAGATGTGGGAGGAGTTTGCGAGAGTCAGATTGGAGCTCTAAATGAGAAGACTGATAGATCTAATTCTTATATTTTTTTTCTTCTTTTTGCCATACACTACATGTATATATATTTTTTTTGGAGGGGGAGGGGGCTTACAATCTACTGTATATATATAAAAAAAGAAGGGTTGCTATTTAAGAGTGGGTGGGTGGAATGTATAAGACGACGATTTTTAGCTTCTTTTCGCTAATGATGGACGACGAGAAATCTTCGTGTTCGCTTAAGAGAGGAGATGAAAAATCTGACGCGATGTTAGGTGTTGTTTCCATCACACCATCATCAACAATTGACTAAGATGGATAACTTCTTAGCGGAACCACGTGAAATAAGGCCGAGAAATATCAATACCCTTCCTACTTTTCGAGGGTTTATTTTTGCAGAGGGTGTTTAAGATGAGAGGGGCAGATTTACAGGTTGAAATTATGAAATATGAGACGGGTTGTAAGCATGGGGCTAGGGAGATGGCGTTGAAAGTCGGTGCGCGTATAGGATTTGTGTTAAGAGATCATCTTGAAAGATGACCACGTTCGGATGCCGGAACAGATAGCTATAGCGATAGTAGAGCGCTCGGCGTGCGGCCATCACATCGACGCTTGACTTCTTTTGTGTCTGAAAACTCAAATCGATGATGATTAAATGATGGGTCCAAGTTTTCTTCGTCAGATGGTTTGGAAGGGGTGTCCGAATGACGTGGGAAATGGAGGGAAGTGGGAGATAGGGGAGAGAGAGAGAGAGAGAGCGAAGAAAAATTGGATTATTCGATTAGAATTAGAAGAGGAAGAAGATAAAGACGTGGGGAGGAGAGAAATAAAAATAAAAAAAAAATGTGAGAGACACGTCAATGGATCGATCAGTTTAAGATGGGATTTCGATGAAATTGAGGTACACGGTGAGATCGTCTAACCTTGCTACGAAAAAGGTTAGGATTGATTCAAGTTGACGATTAGCTAGATGTCAATCGATGAGGCTTTGGCTTTGTCATTTTAGATAAGTTATAAGGGGGATGATTTTTTTTAACCCGGTTTTTGTGGACTTAACGTGAGGAAAAACGGTTGGGGGCGGGGAATGAAGAGAATGTGGGTGGGTGGTTGGAATCTAAGGATTGAGGTGAAAAATGAGGAAGGTAAGTGGGAGGCCCCCGTTGATTCCTTGACTGAGTTTTAATCGAGAATAAAATCGACCATGCGAAAGTGATGGCGCTCCAAATGTTTTCAATTAGCTTTTTATATGGTTTTCATTTTAAAGCTTTTTATTTAGGTAGGGGAGAAAAAGTTTTTTTTTTTTATTATTATTTCTCTCTCGGTTTTTGTTAGTCTCTGTGGGAATTGCCAGATCGATGTTTCGATATCGTCAAAATTATATGTAACGTGATACACTTAAATTTAATTAAATAACTCAGTTACTTAACTATATAATTATTTTTGCTGTAGTTTATTATTGTAATGGAAATGCTGGCATATGTGTGGCGATGATAGAAATTAGAACGCTCTGCATTTTTCTTTGACCGTGACGTGCTTTGAATTTGCCGTTGCTGCGGTCACCGTGATTTCCTTTACAGATTTGTTTGTGTGGAGGAGTGCTATTGGCGTAGAGTAAATACTGTAGACGAGAGTTAAGATAAAATTTTTTAAAAAAACGATATATATGCACAGTATATAAAATTATTCGAAACACATCGTATGTGAATATTATCGCGGAAATAGAAGCTGATTACTCTGTAATCTGAATATTTTATGCAAATGTTTTGGTGGTTTCATTTTTGGTTTGGAAATCAGAGATGAGATGAATTTTGGATTTTATACGCTCGGTTGGAGATAGCTTGTTTACTGCTTTTCGGCGTTGATTTTGAATTTTAGATGGTAAACAATTTTAACTGTAGCAGCGGCTGATATCTCAAAAAATTACATTTATTTAGATTTTGAAGAATTCGATTATAAAAAAGTTTTCGAATTTTTATAGTAGACTTATGATTAGGAACTTATTAATCAATAATGTATTAGACCGGCGCTTTCTTGTGATAAATGACACTTTTGTTTTTGATTAAGCATTATGATCTCTGTAACGAATATTTTACAAATCAATCGCTAAATTTACAATTTTATTTATTTATTTATTTTTTTTTTGAAATTAACGATAACTGGAAAAGCATGTTTTTCTGTTTTCTTTTCTTAAACTTAAGATTAATTATTTCACAATAATATGACGGGTGGAATTTTATTTGGAATTCAATGTTTCGTCTTTGCTTATACACTGTACATGTAATGTACGCTGGCGTGTTAAGGGGTACAATATCAGATATTGATGCGTTTAAATAATTATTATCAACATTTGGGTGAAGAGAAAGCCTTCTCCTTCTCTGTTATTTTGAATTTATGTGTTGTCGAACTCTAACTTACGATTTTTAAGTGTTTCGCAGTGAAGTGGTTATTGTTTTAGTTAGTCTCACGGTGATATTAGACGATCACCATCTCTAAAATGAACAATTCTCGGTCGGGAATGTACGGCTTTCACGCAGAGAGATAAAGGCTGTTATTGCAATAACAATTTGGGTGGTGAAAATGGGGTTGATGGTGTTGGTGAAAATGTTTACCAAAGCGGTTCGTCTGTCTGGAGCGTCGAGTGAAGAAAAAGCAGCAGCATTTCGTGGCTTGGCGTGGTGCGGCGAAACTGATAGCATCGTCTTGTTTTTCGCCGCACTGCGAATACTTTCAGCCGGGCTAAAGCAATCCTATTAAATTTCTATCTTTTTTTTTTTTTGGTTTTGTGATTTATTTTTTTGTTCTCTTCACCTTGTCCTTCGGTTATAGCACTGCATCGCGTTCATTGCACCGGTGACGGTAAGGCAAGGCGGGAGACGATTCTGATACCCCTGCACCTTGCAACGCGCCAAATGGTACTATATCTACCGTTAGATCGACAGTTAGAAAATGAAAGAACGAAAAAAAAAAAAAAAAAAACAAGAGGGAGGTTGGGATCATAGAAGATATGTGGGAGGCTGTGCGAGAGAAAAAAATCAGAAACGCAAACGATGTTTGACATCTTTGCCAAACGAAGATGACAGTTGACGACGTGGTGCTAAGAAAACCCACAAACCCGCTCGGTCACACTTTATTTGCATCGGAAAAATGGTATCTCATTAAAAGCGTTATTTTGAGAAAATTGTTTCCGCTGTGAAAAGCGGTGTGATTTTTTTTTTTTATTTAAAAAAAAAAATTTTTTTTTATAATTTATTTTTTTGGCGTTTGCTTTTGAGGTTGTGAGTTGTCAAAACGTATTCGCCTCACTTGAGCTTCGTTAGAGTTGTTAATTGTTGAAACGTTTTGAGCCGCGTTTGTCGTCGGCTCTTCGTTTCGCGTTCATTTCCCCCCCCCCCCTTTAACTTCTCTTCGAGATTTTTTTTCCCCTCTCTAGATTCTTATGTCCCACTTCCCTTTTTCTTTCGCTGTTCCCGCGTCAGTTTCTTGGATGTGAAGTGTGTTTTGAAGTCGGTAGAAGTTGTGATACTGTTTTCACGTTTCTCAATTTCGTTTTCTTCCCCTCTAAACTTTTTTTTTTTTTTTTATCTTCTTCGCTGTTTGTCTGTTTGCATATAAATACTCTGTCGTGGATATAGGCGTATGTGTGTACAAGTTATGTTTTGACAGACAAAGAGAGCGTTGAGCGATAAACTATCGTAGATGGTTGTCGAGGAAAAAAAGTGGAGTATAACACGTAAAATATATTCGAGGAGTTTTTTTTCCCGCGCAGTTATTATTTTTTTTTTTATTACCATTTTTTTTTTCTGAGGGGGTAAAATAATTTTGCCGCATCGGCGGTGTTGCCAGATCCGCTCGCTTCTCCTGGCGATATATATATATTTTTTTCCTTTAAAAGTTGGCATCTGTCGTTATTCGTAAATAAAATTTGAGAAAGTTTTGACGTCAAAATGTTTGCGAAATATTTATTTGAGTGTGTCGTGTCTGTTGAGAGTCGAGGTTGAAAAACTAAAAAAAAATGTTTCCTATGATCTTCAATCGTAGTTATTCTAAGAAAATGGCGTATCTATATTTATTAAGTGAGGCGCTGCTAATATTAAAAATACTCGACAATAAGTGAATTGTAATTGCAAATGAATCAAAATAACTGCGTCATAAGTTTAATAAACTTTTGGGAGGAAGCTTGGTTTATTATTTGACTGTATTGTACAGTGCTTTTTTCTTCGTCTTTCTCTTTTCAGAGGTTGATCTCATTATTGGTTTATTACTGTTGCGCCATGGCGTAGCGGTGTAGAGCGGTAATCTTTTTCTTCCTCCGGAAACTAGCGTCGACTATCACTCTTCTACATCCGGTTTTGGAAATAATTCTTTCTCTCCGGGTTTTCCCTAACTTATTTTTTTGTCTTCTTTCTTTTTGCAATTGTATCTGCGCGAGCGACGGTTGAGAATAAGAGCGCGAGCGTTGTCAAATGAAAAGCCAAGACTCGATGGCGATTGGAAAAACAAAAGGAATCTGACTGATGATGATGATGAGGCGAATGCAGATTATAGATTTAATGTCGCTCGCACGCGGAGGCTGGATGCGACACGTCGGGGAGAATCGAGCAGAGGAAATCGAATGCGAATTGTCGAGATTTGGATTAAAGAAGTCTATTGATGTCGATTTTCCAATTGTCGTTTCATACCCTCTCTCTCTTTTTTTTTTCTATCTTTTTCTTATTTTTTGGTGAGAGATGAAATTATCTCGGAAATTTATCTTCACTTTATTTTAGCCGTTGGAGTAGAGTTTGTTATCCGGGCTTGGATATAAATAACGAGTTCGTTTGGATAGATGAAGCAACGCGCTTTTTCTATCTTCAGATCCCTTTCTGTTTGTAGAACGGGAAGTACGCTAGTTTTTTTTTTTTTTTTCCTATTCTTCTTTTTTAGGGTATTTGGTAAACACGCGAGGAAAATGTAAGCGAAAGAAACGTACCGTAGTGCTGTTTGGCGGTGGTTGCACTGTACCACTTTTCTCTTTCCAACTATTCTTAGGCAATCGCTCTACTAGTATGGACACAAACGTACATGTTTCATTCATTAGGTGTCAACGTTTGCACAAAGCACAAACATTTTTAACGATTTAACATGAATCGGATCTTTGCTTAGGTAAACCAAACATTGAGTAAGCGGGTAGCGAAATACGAGTAGGCCTACCTACAAAGAAGCGCGCACCCAGTCGTTTTTGAAAACCATGGTTTTTGAATTTTTAGTCAGCGTATGCAAATGTAACGTACAGTAGAATAAAGGGGAATTACACGCATTTGTTAAATTCTTGTAAATAAATGACAACGAAATGTATTCATAAGTAATAACTAATTTTGGCGTTGTGAGATTATTTGGAAATTTTGCGGCTTTCTTTTTATACTTCATGTTTTGCATAACGCTAACTATCATTCTAAAAAAGTTTTATAATAATTATAAAAACGTATTTTCAACACGTATTACAATTATTGTAATACGTGTACTTGTTCTGGTAATATAAATACTGTAGTTTTATTGTTTAATTCTAACCAAACTTGTCGTATTAATGGAATCTTGCTGAGCCGGGACTGTTTTGTGTGTATAGATAGATTATTTCTATTGAACCATAGAGGAAGGTGAAATAAATTAATTATCATTGTTAGGAATTATTACCAGAACAATTCGTGTTAAACATAATCAGAGGAATTATTTATTACTGTGTATTATGAAGAATAGGGATTTTTAAAATAAAATTTGCGGCATGAATATGACCAATTTTGGAGCAATTTTTGGGTCTTATGTTGATTATCCCTGTCACCTTACGCAGCAGACGCATCATTAGGCATGACCTACTATAGTGGCGCATATTACCTCAAATTTATTGAATAAATACAATTTTATTAATTTTTAAAATAATTTAATTAATTAAACTAGATAATGAATAATACAATTAAATGTAGGTATTTAATTATATCATTAAAATCATAAATTCATAATTATAACTTCTGCTATAATACGGTGCGTTGCTAGCAATTCTATACGCGTCCTGTGCGAGGTGGCATCTATTTTTAAATAGATTTTATTGACTTTTTGATTTATATAATATGAAATTACAAATACAGTAGTGTGGTCTTGGTATTTCTGCTAGGCCATTTTTTTAAAAGTGTTTACATATTTTCTGATACGGATCTAATGTGAGTAGACATATATTTGAATGGTTTTGAAACGGAAAATATATTTTTTCTGATTATGTTGTTAAGTTGGATTAGCAAAGGGTTCTTCCACTTGAAAATCTGTTTTGTGCGGTATGGATGCGCTTTGCACAATATAAGGCATTGAAATCGGTGGGATTTAACGATAAATTAATAATACTCGCCGTAAGCCGTGTAACGTATGGCTGTGTCATGTGTATCGGGATCAATTTTTCGCTCCAATCGTTTTCTATTGTGTGGCTTTTTCTGTTAAAATTTAATTGCCGTTAGGACGATGACAAATAATACATATTTGCTCGATCGAATGGCGATTTAACTTTTATGTTAGATAATTGTTTGACAATGCTTTTAAGATTCTTGTATTGTTAGTAATATTTGTCGGTTGAATGTATATATATATATTTTTTGTGGTGTAGTTTTGAAGCGAAAACTTTATGTATATACGGTATTTCCATGTCGGACTAAACATTTTTGTCGTCGTTTTTAAATTGGAGCTATTTCAGCGCGTTGAAGGTTATTCTTTTGATGACCGTGTTTTCTAACTTTTTTAAAGCTGTTTTTTGTTGTGTATTTGTGAGATCCAAGAGAAAAATTTAGACAGTAGTACTATACTGTATTTTTGAAGCAGGAAGTCATATTCTTATGCGCGTGTGTGTAGCTATTTGGGATTTTTTTTCCCCTCGTGGGAGTTGTTCACTTGAACGAAGGAATTGGTTAGGGCTGTGCACGTTCCTTAAAGTGGTCCATCTTCAACATTCTCTCTTTTGGATTTATTTATTTTTATATTATTTTTTCTTCTCTGCCCACTCGCTTTCTTTTTTTTTTTTTGGCGGATAAATTTTCTTCATTGCGCATCCTGATATAACCTCGGTGGGATGAAATTTCCGGAAATCGAAATGGTAATTTACGAAAACGACAAATGTACTCGCCCTTCGCGACTCCCGACTGTTGAAAATGGAATCTCGTCGGTTTCTGCAATTGATGGATATCTTTTTTTCTCCCTCATCATTTTCTTCGTTTTATTTATTTATAGATATAGAAAGAATAGACTTCGAATTTTTTCTATGATGATCTTAAAGAAATTGACAATTTTATGGTTGGATTAATGTTTTTTTTTTTTTTTTTCTTCTTTTTTGGTTGGTTCTATTCCTTGGGCGAACTGCGAGTGATGTGAACTAATTATTTAAATCTTAAAGAATAAATAAATTAAAATACTTTTTTAAAAAGAGATTTTATTTATGGTTGGTCATAATTTTGTCTGCTTTTTAAATCATTTACATTGATGAAAATCTGGTTTTTTAAATCATTTAAAAACATCGTTTGAACCAATTTACCAGAAATTTATCACCAAAAAGTAATTATAAAAATCGGATTTACTTTTTTTCCTTTCGGTTTTAATCTTTGGAAGATGCTGGAGGTTGAAAAATCTAATTAAAATTCGTCTCATTTTTGTTGAATTCATCTCGTATTCTTATTCGCTTGCTGTGCGCTCGAATTAACGCCGAGACTAATTAGACATCGAACAGAATTTAATTAAGGAATAAATTGGAGTGTTGAAACTATCCTGAAGTTAAATTATTATTGAGGTTGGATTTTCTTTCCTTTGTTGATTAAAGTAATTAAAATTTTGAGGTGATAAAAGAATGTTAAAAAATCAGTTTTGACTAATAATTATGATATAAAATTGCATTTTTATTTAAGTACAATAATGGAGATCGTTTGGAACTATACATAGTTTTAATTTTTTATCAGTATCGGTACCTGTATATTAAGAGTATAGTAAATTAGCAACTGTTATAAATTTGATGTGAAGCGTTTATTGGTTACAAAAATTCGACCAGACGCTTCGTAATCTATTGTTATTTTCGGTAATTACGGAATTCCAATCGATTGCATTTTAAAAAATTGCTACAGTTCTTTAAGTTTTTGTGCTTTTTAATTTAATTTTCTAACATACATAGGCCTACTGTATTTTGCGTTAAATTGAGTAGAAATTTAAGTTTTCATAATCATATTCGAGCAAGAGATTTTTAGGGTTTATGTCACAATCAACCCATTAAACGTCATTGCAGCAATTTGGAAATTTAAACATAGTTTTTGAGTGTTTTTTTATTACTGTACGTATTTGTTTTTAAAAGACTAAACATTGTACAGTAGCGGTACTATCCTGTTATCGCCATTTTTACTTTCTTACAAACATGAAAGATTGTATTAATGTTATTGTTGAAGGAAGAATAATTTAACAAAAAAAAAATTAATTTATTTATGAATATTATGTTCATATGATTCATTTATTACATTTATAAATTTTATATCCACGCTCGTACTATTAAGTTTGTAAAATTGTAAAATATTTAAAAAAAATATCATCAATATTCCATGCAATTATTATATCTATACATACGTGTACAGTATAATCATATTTATAAATATTATATTTGCTTTTATATTTTAAAAATGGGTCGATACAGTCTACATAATTGTTTTTTTTTTTAAGTAAACAAATTGATTGTTTTAATTAAGAGTTTGCTCAAAACCATTCCTTGCCTTATTTTCCTCGTTACCTTAATTTTGTACAATGCCAATCAGAGCCAATTTCAGAAAAATTGTTTCAAAGTTGTTTTAGAGAAATCCTCTCTTATGCATCTTCTTACAGGGCAGTAATATTTTTTAATTTTATTTTTCTTATTCTTATAAGTTTAGAATTATTATTTTTTTATGGAGATTTTGTAGAGCGCAATCCTACAATGAGATCAAAACTTAAACAAGGTTTTAAAGTAAGATGTGAGCATGCGCAGACCCAACTGTTCTAACTCCGGTATATAGGGGCAGGTAGAAAAACAGAGATCATCGAGAGCCTAGAATGTCACTCCTGTGTTCGTACAGCCAGTAGTACATGTAATTGGGGTGGGAGTCACTTATCCAACTACTTTCCAGGCCCAGCGTTGCTTAACTTCAGTGATCTTAAGGGAACGGGTGTTTGTAACGAGGCAAAGGATAGGAGCAATGTAAATTAGCCAGTTTGTGGCAACTGGAAGGGAAATATTAAGTCTTAAGTGGAATGAACGCAATAGTAGAGATATGTTTTATGAAGTTGAATCATTCAATTCTTACTTGTTACTATTTGAGACCAATATTATTATTCTGCCGTATATTAACTATCTTGGCAACTAAATTCTATTGGAATATGTAAGTACCAAGTTTACCGTAGACTGTTCTTTGCATTATTTAGCTTAATTTATGCATTTTCCCTGGCGGTGATTATTATTAGATATATAATTTTTTGTTTTCAACACTGTGTCACTGCATCAATGACAAATTGGAATCGTCAACACCTTACGTTTGCTAAGGTTTCGTTATTACTTTTTTTTCTTTATGTATTTTTCATCTCATTCTCGTAAACAGATATCCATTATCACGAATGGTTTCCAGTCATCAAACAAGTATGTCTTCGTTCGCCGTCGTCATACACTAAAATAACACAAGAATACAGTAATATAAAAAAAAGAAAGAAAAAAGTACACACGGCGATGACATTAATTTTGAGGTTTATTCTTTGTCAAGGGTTGTGATGCGTGAAAAAATAAGGGTTTGAATAAGGAGGGAGGGTTTATTCTTCCTTATATATTTTCTCTTTTCGACATTTGCAAAAGCCTGGGGTTTAGATTTTTTTTTCTCTCTCTTTTTGCATCTCAGTCGTCTTATTTTCCGTAGGAGAGAATAGGGTTTGACTTTTGAGAAATTGGACTTTTTCCACTCGGTGACAGTCAAAAGGCATTACTAATATCGCATCGCGCTTTCCATTTGAAATCTAACGAGAAGGAATTTCGATTAACTTATTTAGGATTTCATAATTTGCGAGGAGCGAACGAATTCCACATGTTTTCAATTCCAAATTTAGTTGCAAGATCAAAGAAGTCAACTTAATTTTGGAAAAATATCTGTAGTTTCTTTCATTCCTATTTCCGCTATTACCTTCACTTTTCTAATCGAGAAATGGATTTGCGAAGCGAAGGGTTTGGGAATTTGTCATCATTTGATCGGAGTTGTGACAGGAAAATTGATACTAAACCCGAAAATGGTTGGTTTGTTATTAAGGCTGCAATGGGAATGGAGATGGTCCTACGCGCCGCTGTTTTCTTCTCCTCCCCCTCTTCATTTTTCTGAAGAACGAACGCGCTTTTGAAGAATCAAGATCGGATTATATGCTGGAATTGCTTGTAAATCACCATTGCAACTTTTTATTTTTTCTTGACTTGTTTTTATATCATTTTATTTATATTTTATTTATTTTTTGGTTTTCTTTCGCGATTCATCTTCACGCGGGTGGAGTTTGCATCAACAACATTTTTTTTATGTTTACATTTAAGCTCAAACTGTCCGTCGATTTAAAATTCTATTACGAATTTTATTTGGTTCCCAGATGCACAAAAATTCTCCAGAGAGAATTTATTAGTCTTTGGTGCGCGCACCAAATTTATAAATAAGAAATTGCCTCCTGCTTGCTACTGTTTTTTAATTTCACAGTACTGATTGCAATTTTCGTTTGTTGAAAAAGAACTACCGGTACTGTATAATAATAACAGCCAGTAGCTGGTTGGATTTTTCAATGTTCCCGTGCGGCATGCACGGTATTGATTTGCATTTATTTTTATTAGTAAAATTTAGTAGTACATGTACAGTATTAGTAGTACTGTATTTTTAATAGCAAATTAGTACATATCGTTTTCAAGTTGTAAAAACAGCAGAAGAGTTGGAGCTGATAAGTTTTTTGTTGTTGCATGTACTGTAATTTGAATTTATGCTTTCATTAAATGTGTAAAACAAAAATCATTCGTTTTTTTAAAATAAATATATAGTGGGTAAGAAAGATTATGTTGGAAAGCTAATGTTAATCCTGAAACTTCATCTTATAAATGCGCGGCGAATGTGATTAATAATAATCATTATTGTTTCTGTATATTCTGTATTACGTCGGCAGCATTGGCGAAAGCAAACGATTTTTTTTAGGTTGGATTAGACAGAATTTTTTTTTAATAAACCGGTCGTTGCCTTGTATATTAAATATTTTAAGGGGATAAAAAGGGGAACCATGGATATACAAACCAGCGGAAATTAGCGTTTCATTCGAAATAGAATGCACTAAGGATGCTAAATTTAAGGGAAAAAGAAATTTAACATCTAGAACGAAAGTAAATAGACCAAATTGAGAGAACATTTTCAAGTTGAATATTTGTATTATGTTTAAATTAAGCGTCATCGAATTTTTATTTTTGCTACATTTTATCTATAGGCCTACTTTATTTTAATTTTTTGCTTTAGCAAAGTTGCTGAGTAATATACACACTAATAGATAAAATGATTCATTGAGGTTTATTGACATTTTTTTAATAGACTTTTAGCAATTAACATTCTGGACGTTGTTAATGGAAATGCTGAATTATGAATAAAAACCTGATAAGCAATTGCGTGTACTGTATTTTAAAAAAAATATAGTACGCGTTTACTATTAAGTCACATTGAGAATCCTTTTCAACAAAGCGAATAACTATTTCGGTAAATAATAATTATTTAACCACTTAATTTTTTTTTATAAGCTTAAAAATAACGTAGCTTGAATCCTACTGATTGTAATTTTAAATATTGTTTTTATTTTTTATTGTATGGAGAGAAACGATAAAATGCATTTCAATGTGTATGCAAGAGGCGTATGAATAATAGAAAACATTTTTTTTTATTTGGTCTTGTTGCAATGCAAATAAATGTTTTGAAAAGGTAAGCTTTCCACTTGAGCCGGAGCAGATGTAGGGCGAACGAGTGATACGGTCGGGCTGTTTGGCGGGAGGCAGACTGATGATGATAGTAAAGATGTGGTAAGCATCGATCTGTCGCCGAACGACAATTTCACGTGCGGTGAAAAAAAGAAGACCTTTAGTTGTTTTTCCACCCTTTCTCATGAATTATTCATGTTTTTTTGGTCAAGAACGAAATTGTTTTTGAAGGATCTTAAATTGCGCAACTTTTTTGTTGAGACAAAGGGGGGGGGGGGGGGGGTGAAGAATTAGCGGTGGGTAGATGGGGGTGAGTGTATGAGGAAATAAAAAGAAAGGAAAGGAAATGACGGTCGATGCAGTTGGTAAAATTGAGTTACGTCCGGATGTTTGTTGTGACAGCAAATTTATTGGGGTGAATGATGCGCACGTGCATTAATTTTGATGAGTTTTAGCTCGCAAAACCAATGCTTTCTTGCGCGCGTTTTCTCAATTAAAATATTTGCAGCTGTGTCAGGTGACCGAATCATTACCACTAATACAGGGTGGGGCAGCGAAAAGTACCTTATTTCAAAACGCAATAAAACTGTTTTGATAAATTAGAATTTTTTTAAT
>JAQGAZ010000765.1:0-46518 GCA_034692225.1 Polydesmus complanatus
CTCTGGTTCTACGTGATGCACCGACTGATTGGACTTTATTGAGTAATAAAAGTCAAAAATTATAATGCTTTTACAATTTTTTTTTTTTTTTGGAAAAAAATTCGATTAGAAAATTATAAAAACCATAAAAATTTGCTACAGTATCTGAAACTTAGAACCATGTATACTGTACATGGTGTTCATGAAAAAAACATACCCAACTGAATTAATATTAAATCCTTATAATAATGTAAATATTTTAATATGACACATGGAAAAACTTTACTTTAATAACTTTTCAATATTTAATTGTTCTATTCTGTGTTCAAAATGTCCTCTTCCGGTCTAAAAACAGGCAGCAAAACGAGCATGATACATGACATGACGAACTCGATCAAGCAGCAGAGGAATCAATACAATTTAGCACAGTGAGTGGGTATAATCCTTGTGCTGAGACCGGAAAAGGATATTTCTAATACAGAATAGAACAATTAAATGTTTAAAAAAAAAGTGCTTAAAAGTAAAGTTTTTCCATAATTACGTCATTTAAATTATTAAAAAGAATTTAATAATAATTCAGTTGGGTACTGTTTTTTTCACGTACACCATGTATGTTAATCGTATTTCTGCTTTTATTTTCTTTAATTTTAACTCGCATAAAACGAATATATTTTTTGCGTAAACACGTTGAAAAATATTATATCCCTTAACTTCTGCATTTTAAAACGCGCTTAAGAGTCCGTTGAGAATAATGAATAAATAGGTCTCTTTCAATAATTTTTCTACTGCACTATTTTAATTACATGAATTTTCAATATCCATCTACGCCGCGCGCTTCTTACATTTTTAATTCAATTATTAAAAAATGAAAACAAAAATTTCAAAAACAAATTTTTATTTATTTATTTTTTTTTTGTTAATTCCAAAATTGTAAAATAATTTTACTCTCGGGAGACAAAAATTACTTAAAAATTCAAGAAAATTGATCACGAAAAAAAAAAAAACCCCCAGACAAATTTTTTATATACAGTACTACGCTGCATTATATTATACTGCGCTGTCAAAATTGTTTAAAAATTCTACACACTTAGAGCGAATAGAACTACAAAAAAAAAAAAAAAAAATTTTATTCTTGTTTTTAAATAAATAACCAAAAAAAAAATATATGTGTTCGATTTTCCTCTCTCAAAAATCCGCGAGCTCAAACGGCGGCGTATTAGAAAACGGAAGCCCTTCTCCCAAATGAAGTACATGTAGTAGCTGAGTCTATATACGCAGGTGTTGTAATCCGAATACACGTTACACTTCCGAATTCCCATAAGGACAGAAAAAGTAAAAGGCGAACGACGACAATTTCGATCTAACTGCAAATGCGGCTCCAACAAAGCACATGCAAAGCCAACTTGTAAATACCGTTCGACGCTATTATAGATACGCAACAACTTCATCATACTAATCGCCACCAACAACCACCAACCACCACCCACCGCCTCATATGCAACTGCTGCTATTAAGTATTGTGCACATGCGCAGGGCATAGTATTATAATTACATAAATAAGCAGTAGTAGCTTCAAAAGATAAACGCGTTAAAATACATAATATTTTTATCGATTAATAATCTGCACTTTTTTTTTAAAGCGCGTGTAATGTATATAAGAATCGATGCAGGTAGCCAGCCTAATGTTTGCGCCGGCCATGATTTACGTATCAAACAATCGTATAGTACATCTTCAAACTCATTAATCAGATAATAAATCAACCTCCGCTCGCTTCTCCCTGGAAAATACCAATCCACACAACTCGTAGGTTGCGACTGAGCTCCCTTCACCCGTCTAACACCATTCGTCATTACAACAAACCGCATTGATTTTCAACCGTAGAAGAGAAGGAGGGGGAGGGGGTTAACGTAATGTTTAAAGCGCTTAACTTTATATTTTTCGCATTTAAAATTTTTATTATCGAAAAGTGAATGTCCCACTATAATAGACTCTCGTTTCATGGGGGAAAACTTTTATGCTTTTTTGCATTAATGCTTTCGGCTCTCACTCTGCTTTTTAATAGGATTCGATCGAAAAGTAAAAAGTTTTTCCTTGTCCACTTAGAATAATGCAAAAGAGAAACAGAGAGAGAGAAACAGAGAGAAGTTAATCGGATTATAAGTTTTGCCTCCTAATTTAATATTTAAAGTACTGTAATGACTAATACAGCGGCTGAAAGAGATGACAAACACTTTCTTCTATTGACGGGCAAAAAAAATGATGTTTAGAATACAAAAATAAGAAGTCAAAAAACGCGATGATTTAAATACCGCACAATAGCAATAAGTGCCATTTAAACAGTTATATACACGGTGTCCTGTAAAAAAACGGTACCCAACTGAATTCCTACTAAATTCTTTTAATAATTGTAAATATTTAAATGACACATGGAAAAACTTTTACTTTAATCACTTTTTTAATATTTAATTGTTCTATTCTGGGTTTAAAATATCCTCTTCCGGTCACAACATAAGCAGCAAAATGCATTCTACTCACTCACTATGTCACATATTGCATTGATTCCAGCTTGATCGAGCTAATTCAGTTGGGTACGGTTTTTTTACGGACACCGTGTACATAATAAATGTTTTGCTTCTACAGTATACAGAATATTGAATGTGATATCAAAATAACATTAAGAAAAGTTTTCCATAATAATGCGAATAAATCTTTCTTACGTAAAAGTTAGGTTTAATTAGTTTTGCAATTACTAGAAAAATAACTTTTCTCGTCGCCATTTAATTAACGCATGCGCTGACGTCCGCACTGCCTTAAGTCGTCATAATAGACCAAGAGTCCCCGCCATCGAACTCCGTTTTAATCCCGTGTAATTTCCACCTCCTAGACGATAAATGTCAAGCGCTAATAGAAATGTAGGAACGAGTCACGCAGACGTACTGCACATTCTTACAACAATTACTACGCACGCGAAACAAGCAGCCAGAGTCCGAGCGAACAGAGAAAGAAAGAAAAAATAAATAAAACAAGGTTCGTAAGAGTAACGGAACGCATTAGAAATCGATCAAGTCGTGCTGTTTAACGCCGCCCGCCCTCGCGCGTGTAGAGGGAGGGAGAGGAAAGTCTCGCTAATGTCCGAAAACAAAAATATATAAAAAGGTTGCTGACTTTGAAGCTTTAATGGAAAAAAAACATGCGAGCGGCGTTTGGCTAAAACACAAAAAAAGAGAAGTTGGGTCTATATCGATTTATCCTTGAATATTCCGAGGGATTTATTCCTCGCCTCCCTACGTTTGTCCGTAATCGTGAAAATTGAAAGCCATATAAATCAAGGCAAAAAAAAAAATAATAATAAAATTACGTGCTCTTGTAAAGTAGATTCAGATTGGAAAAGCGCAGGGAGTGAGGAACGGAGGGTGGAAGGGAGGGAAAAAATAGGGCAGATACGAGAGAGATTAGGAAATCTGTGTATTTTTATAGCTAATCGCTACCTGTGAAAATGAGGCCGCGAGGGTCTCATTCGATCACCGCTGCTGCTACTTTCATCTCTCTTCGTACATGGAAATAGAGAGAGGGAAAAAACAACAACAACAAAACTCCAAAAATAGAATCGCGCTCTTTTTTTTATTCTTTTTCTCAATGCTTAAATTAAATCGTAAACCCATATAATAATAAAAAAAATAGAATTTCCGGAAATTGATTTATTTTTACACTACTTGTCGCCTTAAACACATTTTACAGGCTCTCTTTAAACATCTACTCACTTTAATAAAGTCAAATCTCTCCGCAAAGACCACCTCCAATTCAAGACCACCCCAAATACGTCCGACCAATTTTCCCCAATGTTAATCCACCTCTAATAGGGGACCACCTCTACTACGAGACCATTTTAAAGGTCTCATTTTCAAAGGTGGTCTCTATTTGAAGAGCAGTGAGATGTTGCGCAGCGTGATTGCACAGTGAGAGATGATGACGTAGTGAGTTGGATTGGAGTGTGCTTCAATAGATACACTTGTAATAGTGGACCACCTCTACTCCGAGACCATTTTAAGTTCTATTTTGAATGGAGGTCTCTATTTGAGATGGTGCGCAGTAGCATTGCGCAGTGGGAGATGATGACGTAGTGAGTTGTATTGGAGTTTGGTTCAATAGATACACTTGTAATACGCCATTACAATTTATAACAATACAATTCTAATCAAAAGGTCAAAAGCCACTAAATTAACATTTTAATTAACACAAAAAAAAAAAATTCTATTTGAAGACCACTTTTAATAGAGTCCTAAAGATGGTCTCAAAACAGAGGTGTTATCTTAGTCATTAGGATTTATAAATTCTCAACCAAACAGCATTATTGTATTAATCCCATTTGTAAATAATACTTTTGTTTTTTTATTATTCTTATTACTTTGAGACGATTTTTTTAATTAAGACTTAAGATACTTTTTCGTAATCCGATTAAAAATTAAATTTCAATTTTACGAAATTTAAGACTTAGGATATAATAATTAAAAGTGTAAATCCATCGCTATCGTAATATTTGCGCTCATTTTTCCTCTTAAAATTAAATCTTAAGCCATAAACTACAATAAAAAAAAAAAGTTATCTAATAACGACATATTTTTTTTTTCGTATATATTTTTATAACCTGCCAAGAAGAAAATGAATTTTCAGAGGAAGAAATATAAGCAGCCACCGCTAAAATTGCTTCGGGGGATTCCCACGCGCACACAACACGGGAGTTAAAAGAGAAACACACACCGAGGAGGAGCGTCGCATCAATCTTTGATTAGGTTTTGACCGCGCATCAACAAAAAAACTTAACTCATTCAATAAAAATAAAAATAAATATTTTGAAACACATTTTAAATATTTAAAAATAATAATAATAATAAATAATAGAACTTACGATTTTATGGTTGAGATGAGCCAATTCTTTTTCGGTGACTTTCCTTCGATTCTGTTCCTGTTGTTGACGTTTATATTGGTTAAATTTGTACAATAAATACATGCCAGGTGTAGCCAGGGCTACCAGAGGCTTCATCAACGACACGTGAAGATCTCGCGGCATTTTTTTCTTTTCTCCCTCTCTCCGACTCCCGACCGATGCTGCTGCTGCTGCTCTCTCACACGTTTTTCTCAAAAAGTTAAACGTAATAATTTCTCTTCTTCTTCTTCTTTTTAAATAAAAGAAAATTAAGTAAATGAACCCGAGAAGCCGCCTTATTTCTTCAAATTTCTCACCATCATATTTTTTCTTAATTCATTTATATTATTAAAAAAAATATATATATTCTTCTCGACGAATCTCAAATGCGCTGATGCTCCAGAACCAGAATGAAGAGCAAAGAGAAGCGTTGCAGATGCATTCCCCGCGCTCACTCCTTTCCCCCCCGTCTTCACCGCAGCATTTTCCACGTCCTCCTCCTACTCACTCGAGTACACACAGTAGTCGAGAGCGAGATGGCGGGATATTAGGTAGGAAAAACCCGTGAGACAAGTGCGAGGCAGGAGGAGGATAGCGTAGTTTCGCTGCTGCCGTTATGACTAGATCACGGTCAGTTGTGGCCTCATTACGTCATCATCTCACTCGCTCGCACATCACACGGTACGGTGGTGGTAAATATTATTTCTCATCGCATGCATCGACGAATGAGTGTGCGAGTGACGTCAGCGCAGCGTCGGCTGATGACGTGTAGGGCAGGGTCAAATCTGACCTTGCACCAAACCGATTTACCCAATCCGCGTTTAACTCTTTTTTACGGCACATGCGTAGCGCTCGGCATCGAACGAAGGTGCTGCCTCCATCTTCGGATATCTCACCTTCACTTTTTTGTTGTTTTTTTACTGGTCTGAACTCTTTGATTCAATATCTCCGTGGATTTTCACATATTATAATTATTTTCACCAAAAACGATAAAAATCTCCGCGTCGCTTTCATCGCTCGAAGATTGCGCAGGAGTTGTTGATACAGTCGAGCGCTGGCAGAGTGATGCGAGTGGAGAGAATGGCGCCTACCCGATAGGCGTCGCTGCCGTCGCTTCGCATCTTCTCCGCTGCTTACGTTTAGCCATTGCTTCCCTCGCACTTGAGCAATACTCTTTTATCATTTCCAACGCAGCTGCTGTTGGCTTTTCCTCAGCGGCGGCGGCCACGTGACGTGTACATGGCGTGCACGAGAGGCTGCTGCGACGTCGTATATTATAATGCTAAACGCGGGCAAAAATATGGATTGCCAACTTATTTTGATTGACGACCTAACTAAACAAGAATAAAATAATGATGATTTGACACGCCACGAAAAATTATTTCCCATCTTAAATCATAATATATAGTATACGCAGCTCCAATAATTCGTAGAAATCTTTCACGAAAAAGTTTTCTCAGTGAGAAAATTGTATTTATTAATTAAATACAATAATTTAAGAATTTTTTTTTATCTCTTAAAAATTGTTGGCATGCCATACAATATACAGTAACAAGTATTAAGGCATAATCTCACGTAACAATGGTAACGAATTAGCAGCGATAAATGCAAACTGACCGCTCTTACGAATAATATTAATAATCAAGCGCTTTGCAAATTAATTGAAGCAACCAAAATTATTATTAATAATGGAAATACACGCAATCTCAATTCATTTATGTTTAATTGACTGATTGCAAAACGACTATAAGCTTAATGCTATAAAATCAATCAATGTCAGCTGCGCATCATTATCACAAGGATCACGAGGCATTTGTGAATCATAATAATAGTTATCAATTCTTTTAGAGAAAAAAAAGTCCATGTTTGTGTAATATAATGATAGCGCATAAATTAATAAGTAATGCATTGACTTGGCTTACCGGTAAATAACTTGTTGATTGTAGAGACTATGGAGGTGGCATGGCGGGCGATTCACTCATTTCGACAACACAAACACATTCTTCTTCGTAAACACAGGTGGGTATGTTTTTAGAATGAAATAACCATTTTAACAAGCGCTGTGATTATGATATAACCGCGTTATTACTAATATAATTAACACTAATTTCCGCAGTTTAATTAATTATTATTGTCATAAACAAAACAACAAAGTTGAAGCTACGTAACGATGAGCGCGCGCCGACTGACAGCAGCGATGTGAAGCGCGCTCTAGCGGTAGAAGTAGGCGGACTTCATCCGTGGTTACCATGGTTACGATTTGTTATGGTCTGTGTTTTGAATTCCGAGATGATTTAAGAGATGATTCATTTACACACATTGGGATTATGAAAATACGAAAATAATCCCGAAAATACCAATGTGAAAGGAAGAATTATTGTCTAACAGTCGATGTTAATAAACGATGGTGATAGTGGCATCGTTATTAGTAGCTTAGTTCGAAGAATGGGGATCTGCGTTGGAAAAGCGAAAAAGTAAAAAAAAAAAAAAGTTACCAAATTCAAGTTTTAATTTAAAAATGCTGAAATTTTGAGTGTTAGAAAAATTGTGCTGGTGATGGTGGGTCTGGATAATGCTGGGAAAACATCGACGGTGAAAGGAATCGTTGGCCGTTAGAATAATTCATTTTATATTTAATTACTAGTTGTCAATTTCTAATAATTAATTAAACATTATTTTTGTTGATCAGAAATTCCAAATAACGTTGCTCCTACCATGGGATTTGCTTCGTTTCACATGAAGAAAAAGTTTGACATAACTATCTACGATTTGGGAGGAGGAGCGTCTATCAGGGGTATATGGAAAAATTATTTAGGTAAACGTTTAATTAAATAATATGATTATTAATTGAAATTAAATTTTAAAATTCCTACGTTTTGACTTAGCCGAAGCTATGGGTTTCATTTTTGTAATCGACGCTACCGATTCGCAAAGATTCAAAGAATGTGAAAGTGTTTTACACGAATTGTTAAAAAATCCAGCGGTTTCGGGAAAACCTTTGCTCGTGTAATTAATTCCATTATAAAATTTAATTTTTTTTTTTTAAATTAGTACTTTAATGTCAAATTTAGATTGGCAAATAAGCAGGATGTAAACGGTGCATTAGATGAACTTGAAATAAGTCAGATGTTAGACATTGAAACCATCGTCAACGAAGTCAAGTGCCGAACGAGAGTGGTAAAAACTTGTAAAAATAATAATAATTTTAAATTTACTGTACTTCAATGTTTTTCAGGAAACATGTTCGGCGATAAAAAGAAATGGAAAAAACCCCGACAGAGGAATTCTAACGGGTTTTCGTTGGCTGTTGACTACAATAGAGCAAGATTACAATTGTATCGAAGAAAGAGTAACGAGTGATGTAGCTTTACAAAAGGATCAAGAAGAAAAAGAGAAATTAGCGAGAGAAGAAAGGATAAGAAAATTAAGAGAAGAAAGGTTTGGAATATTACATAAAAACTACTCGGAATAATTTAATTATTAATTTTAAAAATTAGGGCAAAATTGCAAGGCGAAAATGAGACGAATGAAACTTCTCCTCCTCCAATTAAAGAAGATCCGTTTAAACCCATTACAGACGTAGTGGTAAAAACAAAATAATAATTATGTTAATTATAATTATAAAGCAATTCACTGATTTATTTCTTCCAGAAAAAGCTAAACGCAAAAGATGTCACGCCTCTTCAAGAGTACAATCTCGCTAATAATAATATCGAAATGAGCAGAGCGACCAACAGCGCGAATAAGAGATTCGACGCGATAATTAGTAATAACCCGTTTGAAAATGACAACAATCGTGATTCCCCGCTCGAAAATAATTCCGAGTTCAAAATGTTTAACGTGGTCGGACCTCCTGGTAGTATCATCGAAGATGATAATAATCACAAAGTGATTAGAAGACAAAGTACTATCGAGGATACGGACGACCAATTTTCATCGCCCAGTTACATTCCATCCTCTGAACACGGTATATCGTATTAATGTCACGAGATAGAAAATAATAAGTTTTTATTCTTTCTATATTTAATTTTAGCCCTGCCAAAAAAGAAATTATTTCGAAGAAAGAAAAAAATAGCACCGCTACCTCCCGTTCAACAGCATTCGATGGTTTGCGATTTGCCACCACTCGATCCTATTAAACCCATACAAACTAACGAAACGAGCAATGGTATATCGTACATTTTAACTTAAATACATGTTCTATATGGCTAAACTAATTATTTAAATGAGTCTAGGAGTACTTTCATGGGGTCTCGCGGAGGAATTAGAAACTTCAAAAGATTCAGAAAGAAAATCGTGATGAATCGTCAAAAAAGCTTTTTTTTCTCAAAACATTATTAATTTATAACTAATTATTTATAAAACTGTTTTAATTTTAAAATTTGTTTATTTGTACACGAAATTTGATTAAAATAATAATTATTATCACCATGTATTTTGTTAATTTCCCAGTTTTTATATTTTTTTTTTATTATTATGGCCATCCAATTAACATCATTTCACAGTTTAATTTTTTAATTTTTTCAACAAAAAGTTATTTCATTCGCAACTTTTAAAATAATAATAATAAAAAAAAAAATGTACATGGCATCCAGTTTCCAAAAAGAAAAAAAAAACCAAAATAATATTATAATTGTATAAATGTCTCACATAAATTAATCTAGTATAATGTATAAGAACCATAAACAGAATATACAATGAGGCGATTCTTACCCATTTCATTTCATTTTTTTTTTTTTTGTTTTTTTTGTCTTTTCTTTTAAAAAAAAAATTGTTCAACATAAATTAATTTAAATGTGTAGAAATAGTGAAAATGTACAATTTTTTTTTTTTTTTTAAATATGGCATCGGAACAAGTATTCGTTGTTGCAATTACTTTTTGTCAGATAAATCTTTCGTTCATGATTTTTTTAAAAAAAAAAGAAAAGCCTAAGCTACTGACCCATTTCAATTATTTATGCGTATAACATCACTACGTTTTGCATTCGAAAATCATTTCGCTTTTTTTTTCTTCTGTGTATCGATTAAATATTATAGTAAAAAGGAAAAACAATCACCGTTCAACCCCTTCAAATGAAAATTATTTTGCAACTCTCTCAACATTTGAGATTAGCAAAAAAAAAAAAAGAAAAAATAAAATTTTTTATATAAACCTAAATTCATTAGCTTACTTTACAATCGCCGCGGCATTTCTTCCGGATTTCAATTTATCGATTCTCTTCTGCAAGTGGTTATTCGCAGTCTCTAACTCTTCCACTCTAGATAAGGCTTCGCGAAGCTAGAAATTAAATATACAATTAGTTTAACTCGTTGATAATCCTTCAAAAAAAACTCCACAAACTTACTTCTCTTTGCAGTTTTCGTTTTTCAGTTTTTAATTCATCTTCAGCTTTTTCAGATGTTTCTGAAGCTACTTTATATCTCGCTAATTGATTTTCTATTCTCGTCAACTATTACGAAATGCAACGTAATATTTGATTTTAATTACATAACTACAATTATTACTGCGAGTAATTGACACTTACAGAACTTTGTAATGTTGTTATTTCTTGCTCCGCTTTTTGCAGTTTAAATTTATAATCACCCATTTGCTTATTCGCTTCTCCTAAAAAAAAAATTGTTGTTAGTTCATTACGTGGTTACCAGTTTAATTCCACACAATTTCCTTACTTTGAATATCAACAAGTTTTACATCAGGTCCGTTAGTTAACGGACAACCGGTTGCGAGTTTTTCCATTTTAACATTTTTTTGCTTTTCTTCATCTAAGTCTAGTTTCAACCTTCTTATCTAAAAAAAAAAAATATTTGTTTCGGTTGTAAAATAAAATGTGACGGCACAGCAAAAGAAGTCAGTCAAAATAAACCAACCTGGTCTAAAAGATCTTGCTTTTCTTCAGCAAATCGTTTTAATCTAACGTCTAAAAACAATATTGATATTATCGAATCTCCAAAAACAAAAAATGAGACGAATAAATATACCTAAAGACCCCTCACCAGCTTGACCCAACAAATGAGCAGCTTCTTGAGAGACTAGAGTGACATTCTCTAAAATACCGCTCGACCGTTTTGAAATTTCACCTTGGCGAGTCTGATCTTCATCAGATTCGCCAGTAGTTATAACGACTAGACCGTGCTCCTGAAAATTTAAGAAACAAATTATTTTTAAATTTTATATTTATTTTGTATAATTATTCTAAATATCTCTCTATACCTCAATTAATTTTTCTCGTTGTTCAAGTTGAGTCAGCAGCGTTTGGTTTTCTGTTTTCATTCGTTCACTATCTTTTTTTAGAAACTCTAAATCCTGTTAACCAAAAATAATTGTAGCAGATGTTACGCACGAGATACACAGTAAACATTATACTACAATATTATAATAGAAGCACAATGGCTTTCGATAAAACTTATTTTCTTACTCTGCATTTTTCTTTATAGTCTTTTTGAAGTTCGAGAAAATTTTCTTCTACTTCTTCTAAATCATCTTTCAAGGTATCTACTCCGTACACCAACGAAGCTTTTTCATTGTCCAACTGCGCATTACTAATCATGGCTTTTCGGAATTTATCCTCCAAATCAGTGAGCTGATGCTACAAAGTCAAATTTAGCATAATACTCGAAATAAATAAAATAAATACAAAAAAAAAGTTTACCCTCATATCTCTACTATCTTTACTCTCCATATCAGTCGAATCTTCACTACTTCTTCTGGATCCTCCATAAGACGAACCACCGTGAGATCCTGACCGAGTTACAGTCTAACAAGAAATAGAAATAAAAATAAATTACATAAAGTAATTAATAAAACAACGTAAAAATGTATATACCTGTCTAATTCGTACGGGCTCAGTCATCATTTCAAAATGACGATCACTCTGTTCGTCGGCCTACGACAAGTTCAAAAAAATATTTTGTTATCCTTCTAATAAATGTAAATCAAGGTTAATTTTTATACTATACATACATGTTTTTGTTGTCTTTCAAGTTCTTTCATCCTAATATCTCTAGCTTCTGCACGAGCGGCACGTCTTGCAGCGAGACGAGCTTCCGCCTGAAACCAAAAATATCGATAGATTAGAATAGAATAGAAATAGCAACATACCCGGTAATTATTGGATCATTGGAGAGGAAAAAAATCAAAGCTTACTGGTATTGTGTCAACCATTCGCGTTATATATGGCCGCGCCGAGCGAAAATTTTTAAAATACATAGTTACGGGCACAATTTGTTCCATTTTTTGATTGACCGCTACTACTTGCGTAGTTAGGTCGTCTTTCTTAAGACTCACTCGCACCATTTAGCTCGCTTTAAAATTAGGACAAGCATTGATATGCGAATACACATTATGCAGCGCAGCATCGCGTACGTCCCACAAAATTCCAAGTTGACTGTCATTCTTTTAACTCCTTTTTTCAAAAAAAAAAAAAAAAGTATAAATAACCGCGCGTTCTAAAATGAATACCCAAAAATGTCTCGATATATTAATTAAGACAAGTGTCTGGCGCTTTACAGTTTTAAAAAAGCGAAAAGAAAAGCGATATGACTCAAACTTGTACACATTTAAAAGAAAAAAAATAATAGAAGACGCGAAAAATGGTTGGGGAGTTTCGAACTCGAGGTTTGTCCTCAATTCCAAATAACTATAGTTTTTGTTTTCTCAATCACACATTTTTTTTTTTTTTTTACAACACCCCCTCACACGAGCGCGGAAGCCTACGCTCAAACTAACTTTACACTGATAAACACTATCAAAAACATTTTCTTCCTTCCAACAAAAAATTTAAAAAAAAAAAATAAAAAAAACTTTTTTGGCAAAAGAAAATTTTTTTCCGCAAGTTTTTTTTTTGGACAAAATAGAAAAAAAACAAATTAGAGAAGAACGAAATAACTTACATCTACAGTTGACTGAGATCAGTCAGATGTAATTCATCTCTTCTCCTGGGTATACCTTTTTACTAAGTAATACAAAGAACTATACGCAGTTGGCTCAAACTATTACGAATTAAATTAAAATGTAAATCTCACCGTTATGCAAACTTAACAAAATTAAAAAGATTATAGAATTAAAAATCAAGAGACTTTTCTAAAACGTTTTCCAAAAAATTTTCTGTTAAAGATTGAACTTTTTAAATTTATTTCCTAGAAGTGTTTTGACATCAATTTAACCGACAACCTACGTTAAACAATAAACACTTCATTCCGGACCAATGTGATTTGTTTCAAACTCTCTTTCCAAAAAAAAAAAAAAAAACCAAAATAAGTTCACGTGATAAACTTTAAAACCAAAACGGATTTAAAATAAAATTCCTCATGCTACAACAATTAAAAAAAAATTATTAAATATTATTTGTTTTAAACTTACGGTATAATTTTTTCATAAAATAAATATCGCAGGATTAAATTTTGTTTCCTTAAAAAACCGCTGAAATTTAATTTTTCTAACTAAAAAAACAACTACCCCATAATTTTATTTCTCCCTTCAATATTCCGAATCGACGTAAAAATGTGTTACCCTTCTTTTCTCTTTTTCGAAAATTGGGGAAAACAAAAGCATTCTAACAATATCATAAATCAAAATCATTCTGACAGGCGTGAAAATATGTATAGATCACGGAGAAAAAATTTTAAAAAAGAAAATAAAAACACACCCTCAAATTTAATAACAAAAAAATAAATAAAATAAAATATAAATACAAAACTTTTATTAAGTTAAAAACAGTGTATTTTGTACACCCCCGCAAAAACTTCTAGAAACAATTTCTCAAGGTTAAAATATTGATGCTTTGTATCATGGACACATGCCATACGATTATTTTGCAAAAAAAAAAGTTGGAATGAATAAACTATTAAATGTGTAAAATATTTAAAATTTTCGGAGGAGCAGAAGCAGCTGTTTCCACGTATCAAAAGAAATAGTCGCACATGTGATAGTAAATAAAACACCACATCGCCTACTCCAAAAATGCCTTATTTACGTAAAAGTGGCGTTATTCCAGCATTTCCTCTACCTATGCGCAGGTCGTATTCATATTACAACCACTCATTAAAGCTAATAAGTACCACACAATAACTGCCAAATACAATTTAACCTTTAATAAAAATAAAAAGCTAAATTGACGACAACAAAATAAATAAATAAATTTTTTGCTGGGTGCAACAAAAAAAAAATAATTAAATGTTTCTCTTCAATTGAGTAATTCAAAAAAAAATAATTCGTTAATCTAATTTAATATTTATAAAAAATTTAAATTGAATCTTAGTACATAATAATAATTAAAATAGCTAATTAAGTTACAAAATTTTAAATTTAAAAGATTTTACTTGCCAATTAAGAAGCAAAATTCTCTCGGTTTACACGTACAATAATAATTCAGTCCTGGAATTATTGTGTTATTATTGAAGAAGAAAAAGAAGTCGTATCGTTGAGTGTCATCGATACGAATCCAGATGTAATTACTCTTTCGTAATACTCTCGCAATATTATTCCAGCTGTTGTTTCAAACGACAAACTTGGATAATTACTACTCCGGTGCCGCGTTTAAAATGATCAACTTTTTTGTAATTATTATTATAACGTAATATTTCGCTGCGCGTTTGAGGACGTGTCGTAAAATAAGTTACCCTTCATTAATAAATTACTGATATCCGATATTTCCACACACCTCTATCCTCCCATAAAAAAAAAAAAGTTATTATATCAAAAGTGTAATACCGTAGTTTTTCAAGGTAAATTTATCGCAAAATCATCTCAAACTTTGGACTTTCGAAGCGGAACGACACAAATATTTACAATAAATTTAACTAGCGATTAAACTTTTTTTTTTTCGCCTAATTTTCATCTCAAAAATAATATTAAGATTTACAAAATAGTTTACTCTTAATATACCATAAATTAAAATAAAAACTAAAATTTAGCTTTTTTTTAAAAAAAAAAATTTCAAAACAAAAACTACACTGTAATTTTATTTCGCAACAAATGGCTATAGAATAAATCATAATAAAAAATAACTACTGTACAACCACAAAAAAAATTAAAATTTACCCTTAAAAAACATTTTAATATTATCAGCTGATCTATTAGCTGGCTTATAATAAACATATAGGAGAGGGGGGAGAAGGAAATGAGTGTATCTTTCGCATACTTTGGCTGCATTTCAATAATTTGAGAGCCACCGGTACCGTACAGAGGATAGAGGGTGATAAACATCTTTTCTTTCCTTTTTTAAACAGGTGAGTTTTGCCGCAAACTTTTCAGTTTCACTTTGACAATTTGCGTAAGCACATCGCATCGAGTTAAAATAATAAAATTCTACAGTACATGTAGTTAGAGGACTTACCTCTTTGGCAATATGATCGAGAGCCTGCTCTTCCACCGAATATTTTGTAGTTATACGTCGACGACCTCCTGCCAATGATGAACTCATATTGGTTTCATATAAGCAAATAATATGCCACCACGATCCTCTTCCAACCAAAATACACCGATATTCAAATTATCTGCAAATCGTAATAATAACAGAAATAATTATTAGTTTTATATTATGATCAGCTTTGAAGAATTCAAAACTTTTTCGAGAATGGCGCCGTTTACCTCGTTTTGCACATTTGATTGGGTGAGTAGAACCGCGATCACTCCTAGAATTATTATTAAAAAAAATAAAAAATTATCATTTAAAAACTTATAGTTTAAAATCACGAGCAATAATAGTTCATTTTTTAATAATTATTATTTATGTTAAAATGTGATGGTTTTTAAAAGTCAAATCCTGTTTACAGTTTCTCAAAGTCATAATAATTTTTCTTGTTCCTTGTTCAGTAATTCATCGCATTTCAGGCAACGTAAATTGTATTCTATAGTAAATACATTTCGGCTTAAAAAAAAAGTTTTACAAAATGTATTTGCAGCAGCCGCGTAGGGATCAAAACGCCCACGCAACGTGTATAAACAGAGCCTCTTCGACGCAGCATTCTACATATTAATACGGTAAATAAATATGGCGTAGGACACAGCTGTCCGCCAATACCAAATGGATTATTTACTCATGGTGTGAAATTGTAATAAATTATTTTTAAAAAGCAAACGAATATACTTTAATCTTAAAAAATTGAATAAACTTTTTGTATTATGTACGCTAGAATAATGATAATATGTGGTGCAGTAGCGTTAACTGGTTTTATGGTGGCAACTCCCTGCAGCAGCAGAAGCTTCGTGTCTATAAACATTATACACTATACTCCATCACCACGTGCAGTTGTCGCTATAGGTTCACGCTCGATAAAGAATGAACTATGTGCTCGTGTCACGAAATTAGCATAACAATAGCATAAATATAGTGTATATAAATACCGAAATAAATAATTGAAGATGATTTTCCTCCATAATAATCGAAACCGGATGTGGTATGGTCCACTGTATAAAAGATTTTACGCGGAGTTGATCGCTTTTTGCACATTGACGGTGCTGCCTTCTATCGGTACATCAATGAGGTTTTTCCTGTCACAGGTGTACACTGTTTATCCAGGTGTGCTATGTCACGTGTACTACGCCCGTATGACCAGTTGTACGCAAACCACGCTCTAGTAACATTTACGTTCTTAAAATCCGCGTAGTTGGATAATTATAAATTGTGTAAATTAATATATTAATATGCATGATACAGTTCTTTGAGAATAAAAACTAAAGATTTTTTTTTTTCTGATAGACGTGTACACTGCCCTCTAGTGACTAGCGGAGTAAACTGCGCAATTTAGAATAAAATGGCGTCGAAAAGTAGTAAACGAAATAATTGGACGTTGGATTTCACATCCAGGTAAGGTATATAATTAAGTTTTAAAAACTTATCGATAATGATTTTTAAATATAAGGAAAAATGAGAATCCTTCGGGAAATAATCCACCGGGATATACCCCAAATTTTAACTTTTCTCACGGAGAGATTTCGAAGGAGTCGGATGCTCATAGCTTAATAGTCAAAGTGAGTTGCTATCATTTATTTTCTTTTTAAATGACATTCGATTTATCAACGTTTTGATTTAGAAATCATGGGACGTTGCGCTCGGTCCAATGAAACAAGTTCCAATGAACCTGTTCATCATGTATATGGCGGGCAATTCCATATCCATATTTCCAATCATGATGGTAGGGATGCTCTTCTTGAGACCAGTTAAAGCTCTCATATCCATTCAAAACAGTACGCAAAATCTAATTACAGTATAGCATGAGTATTACGTAAGGAAAAATTTGATTTTGAGTTTTGTTTCGTTAGCATTTCGGATGATCGAAGGCAACCACGCGTTAGGTCAGAAGTTTGTTTATTTATTAGGAAATCTTGCCTGCATAGGTTTGGCTTTATATAAATGTCAATCCATGGGGTTATTACCGACGCACGCTTCAGATTGGTTGGAATTCGTTGAAGCGCAAAAGGTTTGTAATCAAAAAATATATTTCATCGTAATAAAAGTTTTAATGATATTCTCTTACCAACTTAAGAGAGTGGAATATTCTGGAGGAGGGTTGTTATTATAGTGAAGAAGACGATGAAACATCTACTCAAAAGATTTAAGTTGGCACAGCAAAACATTTATTTAAAAGAGATTCGTAATTATTGTAAACAAGATTGAAAAATATTAGGTAATTACAATCGAGGGGGGAGGGTTGTTGTTTTTTTTATAATATGAAATAATTATAGAACTGAACTAGACTACCGACGATTTGTTTTTTCCAATTTTGTTGACGACACATTTTCATTTTGCTCGGTTTAAAAATCCCCCAAATTCGCTTAAATATTACTGTATAATAAATTGCAATTATGTTAATTATAAAATTTCCAAATTTTTATCAGCAGGAATGTACTAAAAAAAAAATGATGATTAATATGTAATTGCACTGTTTCCTAATAAACTATTGTTACACTCAAGTTACGATGTATTTTTTTTAAATAGAATTATGTAAGAGGGAAATGAATCTCCATTTATTATTGAAAATCATTTAAACCAAAAAAAAAATTGGTTAAAGCGTTACTTTGATAGCTAAATGAGCAGATTGGTTAATTAATTTTTGAAATAATTTATAAAATAAAAACAAGAGAAATTTTGAAAAACCCAAAAAAATCTTCCTCAATAGCTGCTCATTTGAACTTCATACGAAGTACTATATGAATGGGGTTAAACAAGAGTGTTTTGAATAAATTACATGAATGATCAGATCAAAAAAAACAACTTTTTGATTCGAAAAATAGGATGATAAATGAAAAAAAAAAAAATATATCGATGGCGAGCGAGTCTAGTTTTAAAAGAGAATCGTGTTTAGGTTGAACACCTGTTCATATATAAACCCTATTAATAATTAATATTATTATGATGACAATGTTAAGATATAGAATTATATAACGCGAAGATGTATTATTCAATAATAATAATAATTAAAAAAACGTCTTTTTAGACTAGATGAGAGTATATAACGTTGCAATCTCTTCCATCATACAACTCAAAAAAAAACACATTTAAAGATTCACGTACAATTTCAAGCGGCGATTCCATTTTAAAAAAATTGTAATAATATAATATTTTGTAACAACAATGTACCTTTAAAATGTAAATTTTGTTTTGAGTAGCAAAATCATATGTCACAACTATTCCAACTGACGTTCGGTATTCTCTTAATAGGAATGATAATAATATTAAAGATGTCTATCTAAACGCTCCATATGACAAGTGTAACACAACAGGTGATGATCCAACGGATAACATCTCTTCTCCGGCTCATCAGTTAATTGCATTCCACAGTCCTTTAATTATTATTACATTTACAAAATGTTTAAATATTATCCAACAATAATTTAAAAATCTTTTTAAATACAAACCTCACAAACGTAACAATCAACGTGGAAATCACGATCCATTGATACTACGCGTACGGTTTCTTCTGTGCCCTAAAAAAAAAGTTGGAAACAGAAAATTAATAATCACAATTTAAGTTCATTGTATTTCAATTTAAGTTAATGTGTTGTAAAATTCGCTCGTAAATCAGAAAATTTTAGACTAGTATATAATATTCACCTGATAAATTTAAGGTTATTAAAAGTACTGTATTCAAAATTAAACTATAGAAATTTGCATTTTTTATAATAATTATTAAAGAATTGAGCATTGACCAGTGTCACTGGTCCAGTGATCAAAATCTGAAGATATAAATGAAATAGTTGCGTGCAGATTCATCACTTCTCCACAAAATGGTTATGACGTTATACTGTTTAAAAATTAGGCTAACTCGATAAAAGTATAATGACAATATTATTATAAAATAAATTAATAATTATTAATCCTATCCATAAAATTCAATAAAAGAATTGAGAGAGCTGAAGGGCAGAAATAATAATATTAAAAATGTTATTTGTTAGGGGAAAATAAGATTCCAAAAACCCTGAAAAAGAGTTCAGCCCACTCCACCATCACCATAACCAAAAAATAAAAATATATTTGTGAAAAAGTTGTAATAACGAGATACTTGATAATAACAAGTATAGATTTTGGTAATCTTATATTTCAACATGAACGCAAAATATACCTCGACTGGTGTTATTGCTTTCCCACACGCGGCGCATCGGGGTGCAAACAGTCTGCAAAATAGGAAGAGAAAATTGGAGAAATAATTTTAAGAGTGCCAAAAGATGAAAAACGAAAGCGTGCAAAATCGAACAATTAAGAATTATACAGTATAGGGGGAAAAAAATTGAAATGCTGGCCACCAAAATTGTTAATAAAATAATAGCAAAAACATGGAAATTGAAAAAGTAAATATAACTAGCAATATTATTACGGTTTACCTAATAACCTTTTTTTTTTAGAATAATAATTAAGAATAATTAGAAATGTGCCTCCTTTCCCCATAATAATTTTTTAACGTTATTTATTTTTTTAATTATAATATTAAAATAATTAATCAGCCACCCAAAAAAACAAAAAAACAACGAAAACCATCCGTAGAAAAAAGTACTAAGATTGAAGATAAATAGTTCACCTGTGATAATCATTAACGCAATAAATTTTATTATCAACGTCAATAGTAAATGGAACTCCGTCCAAACATTCGTTGCAGATACAACACCGAAAGCAACCAGGGTGATAAGACTTTCCCATGGCTTGCAGAATCTATATAAGTTATGGAAATAAATTAGAACTTTTAATTTAAAAAAAAAAAAAAAAATTCATGATCACAATACCATTTCCATAATGAGATGTCCGCATATGGCACATTTTTCAGCTGTCTGTTGAAATCCTGAGTACTGTAAAAACGAGGGCTGCGGTTCACATTACAAATCATTTTTTAAAAAACAAAAAAAAAAAAAAAAACTCAAAAAAATCATAAGAAAATGTTCAATCAAAGCCATTTCAATGAGAATAAAAACCAATAATTAATTTCTCTCGGAAGATAATTATAAAATTTTTAAGTTGCAATGAAGAAATATCTAAAAAGTCAAGTCCAAAAAGCTGTTTCAGTCAACAAGGTTCAAAATAAGATAATACAATTATCTAAACGTTTTAAATATTTTAAAATAATAATTTTAAAAAAAAAACTTATTTTCAATAATTTTTGAAATTTTAAAAAATAAAATTTGTTCCAAAAATTCTGAAATAACTTTTTTTTCCCCTCCGCAAAAAAAAACTGTTCCTTGCTATTACTAGAGTAATAATTTTCAAAATTATTTAAATAGTTAAAATGTTAAGCAATTGCATAATTATTATTTGAAATCCCGGTATACGTCAAAATTTGATTAATAAACATTTATTGTTCACGTCAATGGCCGATGTTTTAAAACATTTTTGAAAAATTGTTTCACATACCAAATAATCTTCCTCGCAGTACACTTTACCGTGGACGTTGTAAAAAGCTTTTCCACGCAATGCTCTTCCTAATAATAATAAATAGAAAAAAAGAAAAAAAAAACAAGCATGTTACATCTCCAGTCTGGTTATCCCCAGCCCAACAAATCCACAAAGTTGAGATACCGCAAGAACAGCAAATGAAACAATTGGTATGATAGAGGTTTCCCATCGCCTGACACGCTTGTCCCGCTCCGGTCACTTTTTCCCCGCACGTATGGCACACACCTAAAAATTTTCAAAAATATTTCCATTAGAAATCGAAGCACACAAAACTTCTCTCCTAATTAAAAAAAAAAGTCAATAATAATATTTGAATACAATTTAAACTCACTACTAATAGATCTTTTTAAACTCGGTCTACATCCAAATGTCTTTTGTAAACTCATTTTTTTTTTCTCGGATTAAATAAATTTTAAAACGCGAAATTTCCAAAGTTTCTCTCTCTCTCTCTCTAGTTACTTCATTCTGCCCACACGCTGACATTAATACTGTACATAGTAAATAGACGCCCTCTTTAAACGGCAACGCGATTACTCAGTCCAGAGAGAGCGAGAGAGAGCGAGAGAGAGAAAAAAAAAAAGTTTTTGCACCAGACGTAAATACTTGAAAAGTTGGATTCGTGCCTATTATTACTACATTAATACCCACGTTTTCTAAGCCTCAACGAAACACTAATTATTATGTGATTTCAATGTATTGCAATAAATTTTAAATTAAAAAAAAAGTTGTTTTGTTGGTTTTTTTAAAAATAAAAAAAAACCCAAGGTCTATTTTACCGTATTGCTAAGGCTTAAATTAATAGAAATGTAGACCTTGGCTAAGAAAAATTCTTAAAATGGGTTAGGCTTACAATAGTAATGCAATAATCATAAATCATAAACGAAACCGCAATTATGAAACAAATAATAATAATAAAAAAAAAGTGTGTACCGTACACTCTACTATGCAACTTTACGATAATAAAAGTTGGATTCGACGGGTTCGAAGTGAAAAAGAGACTCCCGCAACTATAATCAGGTTGGTTCAAAGATTTGAATTTTTTTTTTTTAGAAAATAATAATAATAATTTGATAAAAAAATTTTAAAGTTTTACTGAAATTGATAAAATTAATAATTAAAAGTTAATGATAAAAACTGGTAGTTCCCAAGTACGGTAACGCCCATTGCACATAACTTTCGAACCGTAAATAAATGAAAACTGAACTAAAAAAAAAAAGAAATAAATGCTAAATGACGTTTACCGAAATATTCTCCCTCTGGCGAATTCTCCATCTCTTCCTCCAATTGTTTGGTCAGCGCTTCAATTTTCTTCTCGGCTTCGCTGGGTCCTAAAGGTCTCGGCGGTGTCACGCTGTACGGTAGCAGGGTCTTGGCGTTGAGTGTGATGGGTCTGGGTCGATTCGTGCCGCTGCAGCTGACCATTTCATCGCTCGAGTGCGAACAATTCGAAGAGGTTTTATGTCCCGGTGGTCCAGGATAGGGTGGAGGAGGCGGCGGTGGTGGTGGCGGTAAAAAGTGTTCTCTGTCGAATTGCGAAGTAGAAACGCCCGGCGAAGTGGTTGGAGTCGGTTGAGTGATGGAATGTGGACCAAACAAAGTTCTTTCGTAGATCACGGTCGACGGTTTCTGTTCCGTCGGCATCTGCACCGTCGACTTCTTCAACTCGTATCGAGTACTGGTAGGCGCGTAGTTATGAGCCCCGTCCATCATAAAAGGTGAAGCTCTCATCGGGCTGGGACATTTATAATCTCTCTGGGAACAGACGCTGCCCGCTCGACTGGGAGTAGCCGAATACATTCGTTCTCCCATTCCAATCTCAGACGGAGTATTTACATAAGTAGCTTTGCTGGGGTAATAGATTTGACTGCTAACTGAAACGGGTTTAGCTACGTTCGGTCCGTAAAACGACGGTCCCGTGTTCGGCACGAACGCATTGGCGATCATTCGAGGATAGTTTAATTCGGCGTTGTTGAAATCGCTTCGAGATTGATTAGCTGCGGAATTCGATTCAACTTCCGAGTTTGAGTATAAACTTACGTTGGCGTAGATGACGGGCGAACAACGCTTACCAATAACTTGTTGACTATAGCTGGGTAAACCGTGAGCGAAAGATTTGGAATAGGTTACTTCGGTGAGCGGTCGCTTCTCCGTCGGCCGACTCTCGTTCACCTGGAAAAAAGTGCCGGAACCGTTTCCTTGGTTCGATCCAACTTGAACGTTAGCGTAGGCTGGTTCGTTGGAATTCGAAACCCCATTGTTCGATTCCCCACCCTGCTGCTGCTGCTGTTGTATCGATGGCGATTGACGCTGGTTGACGTGATACACGCCGTACGATTGTTTATTAGAGTTACTTATCATTTGATTGGAGTAAATGTTTTGTTGCATACCACCGCGTTTGGATCCATCAAAGTCATTATTAACGTTGGCTGATGACGACGACGATGATGAGGTGACAGGAAAATTTGAAACTTGACCCTGCTGCTGATCCTCGTATAAATTGAGATTCTGTAAATACCTAGACGCTAGAGCGACGTTATCCTCCTCGTGAAAATCGGAATGAACGTAAGAATCCATTTTTTTTTTTAATTTTAAAAAAAATTCCTTAATTACAGCACAATAATTACATAATTTTTTTTTTTGTTGTTGTTATTAAAAGTCCAATGAAAATTAAAATTTATTAAATTAAACGTTTATAAAAGATGCCATTATCACTTACTCCACGCTGTACAACGTTCTTTTTCATTTCTTGTTCGGTAGATTGATGTTCTCGTTCACGAATGCATTTTACAATAAAGGAGGAATCCGTCAACTACTGTCACCGCCATTCTTCTTTCTTTCAAGATGATGATGATGAGGATTCAGATTTACATTTATTAATTCGGAGATTTAATAATAAATCACAAGATTTACAAAATAATCGTAAATCGTTTGCACAAATCATAATCGATTACAATAATCGATATAGATTGTTCTGCTGGGCCGCTCCATGAAGTAAAAAGCTCCAAAAATTCGAAAACTAATCGCGGTTAACTTTTACTTATTAAAAAAAAAAACATAAAATGTTTGTCAGCCGAACTATTAACGCTGACCACAAAGATTTAATTCATGATGTCGCTTTTGATTTTTATGGAAAGCGAATGGCCACATGTTCTAGTGATCAAAGCGTCAAGGTAAGATTTTCCCTCATGATTTGTCACCAAGGACTAGATGTCACGTTAATTTTGTAAACGCTCTCATACAATAACATTAGATTTGCTTTGAAATAAACTGTAATTTATAAAATGTTTATTATTTAATTAATGTCATTTATATTTATATATTTTTTTCACCACCATGTAGATATGGGATCAAGCGGAGGATGGGCAATGGACTTGTACCGCTAACTGGAAGGTTATAATTTCTCACGTTACTGCATTGATAAGCGAAAAATTTAAAATTCTTGTGCTTGTAAGGCATTAAATTTGTTTTTATTTACGTGTAGTGCCATAGCGGTTCAGTATGGAAAGTGTCGTGGGGACATCCTGAGTTTGGCCCGTTAATCGCTACCTGTTCGTTTGATCGTTCAGTATCGGTTTGGGAAGAAATTGGTAACCTCAAAATATTTAACTCTGTTAATTTAACGAAAGCTCAAGAAAAGCATATTTTAATTTTAAAATATAGTTGGAGATTTAAACAGTTTTGAAAAGGGGCAGAGTCATTGGGTTAAACGAGGAAATTTAGTAGATAGTCGTACCTCGGTGAATGACGTGAGATTTGGACCCAGACATCTCGGCATGCTATTGGTATCATTCTCCTTTTGAAATACGAAATTTTTTGGGCTGGGGGAATTTATTTATTCTTTTTGTTTTCAACTTTTAAAGGCGTGTTGTTCAAGCGATGGAATTGTACGAATCTTTGAAGCTTCGGATGTGCTAATGTTAAGTCAATGGAGTCTCATTAGCGAATTTAATTGCAAAATGAGCTGCAGTTGTCTCGATTGGAGTCAGTCAAAGTAAACGTTTAAATTTTATTGGGTTTAAAAGAAATGTGGAACTTTTAATTTTTATGTTTATTAATTGAAAGGATGCACCCGCCCATGATTGCCGTAGGTAGCGACGATAACAACCCAAATAACGGCGGAAAAGTCATGATATTCGAATGTGTTGACAATAATAAAAAATGGATGAGAGTGGAAACGATCATGTCCATCGTTGAGCCGGTTCACGACATTGCATTTGCACCTACTTTAGGAAGGTCGTATCATATGTTAGCTGTGGCGTCGAAAGATGTCAGTGTGGTTTTATTGCGACCGACCGAGTAAGCTTTTTTAAATTTTAAGATCTCAAGAAATAACGTTGTTAACATTTTAATGTTCAGAGAGCCTTCTTCGTCGTCGTCGCAAGGATATACAAAATTTGAAATTCGGGAAATTGGGAAATTTGACGATCACAATGCAACAGTAGGCCTATGCATAGAACAATATCCAAAACATTTTTTACTAAAATTAATAAAATCTTATTTAAATCGTAGATTTGGAGAGTCAGTTGGAACATAACGGGAACGATATTCGCATCATCTGGTGACGACGGATGCATTCGACTGTGGAAAGGTATTGCAACTAAATCCAAAAAATTATTATTTTTGCAATTATTGGGTTTTTCGTTTAATCATTTGATCGATTGCAGCTAATTATTTGGACAAGTGGCGATGCATCGCTGTAATTCGGGGAGAAAGTGGTAGTTTATTAGCCGATGTTTCATTTGTTGCGAATACGATGGGAAATTCAATTAAACATTAAATAAGTGATTACAACTATAGTTCCGTAATTTGTATAAGTTTAAATTTTTTTTTTTTTTAATAAAAGTATTTTTCCATTTTATGTACTGTACGTCGACACCACTATACGACATCATATTATACAGAGCTTTTATCACAAAACACGAGTCTCCGTTGAATAAAGCAAAAGTACAGTTTACAGCAAATTTTTAATTTGACTCAGTTCCTTAGTTAACATTTTTGACCCAAGTTTAATGCAAATATAGTATCGGGCTTTGCTATTTCAAGTTCCAAGTTCTGTAAATTTAATAAATGTAGGCTACACATCTCTTGTTTACATTAACTATCCAGAATTTTTATGAAGTGAACATCCCTAGGACATTTTTTTTCCCCTTTGTGAAAACGTAATTTATTTCTTCAAGCTAAAAATCCGAAACTCTTCCTTTTCTTTCCCAATCACCGTATCTAGTTGGCTCAGGTCCTACATTAATTTAAATGAATATAAAATAGCCGAATCGAATACTGGATTTGGATCAAAGCTAACCTCTGGGTCCTCCTTTTTCTCCTGTGTTTGGATTTATGTTGTTAGGCCACGGGGGCAAAGGTTCTTTCTCAGCGTAAGGATGCTTTTTTTCTGTATTCATTACAAAAGTTTCATCTAATTTACCTGCGGGTAATATCACTTTAGATTTTTCGGATTTTTTATCATCTTTCAACGAGTTTGACTGCGCATCATTATTATGATTTCGAATGACTACTAATTTGCTTAAAAAGGTTTCAGAATGTTGTAAATCTAAAGAGAGAAAAAAAGATTTTAATTAAATTGAAAAAAACCTATAATAAAACGATATACCTTGATAAATTAATCTTCCGATTTTATTGTACCTAATCATCTTTAAAAAACAAAAATTTCAATAACCCAAACACTGGCAAACAGCTGATGAGTACAGTGTCCCATGAGGGCCGTCTTTAAAACGTTTTCCTAAAACCTAATCAAACTTAAAATAAACATAATAAGTATTTTGTGGACGTTTTGAGGTATCGTAAATATTTTGTACTCGTGACGTATGACGTATTGGCAAAGCTGTCTGCTAAAGCTGCGAGCGGCGAGCGTGGGTTCTCAAAAAATTTGGTGAAGTTTTGTATGAAATATTGCCGAAATATTAAGTACTGTAGTTATTTCTTGATAATGTATTAGATCTTATGATTTTTTGATATTATTACAATTATATAAAAATGTACGCGATGTACAGACAGGTTCATCCACCCACAGCGGTGGAACATTGTGTTTATTGTCATTTTTTCAATCGGCGCGAAAAAGCATTGGTTGTTTGCGGCGTAAACCAAATTCGAGTATTTCGGCTTGTAAATGACGTTGAAAATGGTTCAAAAACAGACGGTAACTATTGAATACAGTTGTATATTTATAAGTTAATTGCATTATATATATTTTTTTAACGTATCTAGCTTCAAATTTCAAGAAGAAAATGGAATTTGTGCAGAGTTTCCAATTATTTGGAAATATAGCTTCCGTGAAATCTGTTCGCTTAGTAGGTTCGCAAAGAGATTCTTTATTATTAAGCTTTGGCGAGGCGAAGGTAAAGAATTTTTTTTAAAATAATACAAAAACATTGTATGCTATTTAATGCCATTCATTAGCTTTCAGTTGTTGAATATGATCCAGGAACACATGATTTGAAAACCTTATCGATGCATTATTTTGAAGATGAAGAGTTGAAGGTAGTTGTGTTCATCATTTTATTAACTTAAAACACTAATTCTAAAAAATGTTTTGCTTTTGGTTATCTGTAAATGCTTTTAGGAAGGGCATACAATGATGCATCAGCTCCCAATTTTAAGAGTAGATCCAGATGATCGCTGTGCTGCCATGTCCATTTATGGATCAAAAATTGTAATTTTGCCATTTAAAAAGGATATTCCTTCTGAAGATTCTGAATTATTATTAAGCAGTGCTGGGTAATCATTTTATTTTTTTTTAGGGGGAGGAATTATTTGAAATTATGTTCACCAATTGATTAATTTAATTGCTACTTTCAGTACCGCAGCCGTTCTTGCGTCTTATACGATAAACACTAGAGAATTTGAGGAGAGAATGGACAGCATCGTGGATATGCAATTTTTAAATGGGTACTACGAGCCAACGCTGTTGATTCTCTATGAACCATTAAAAACTTGGGCCGGGTACGTTATTCTTATTTTGAGAATTATTTTAAAACGATTAAATTAAATAAAAACTGTTGATATTTAGACGAGTAGCTGTAAGACAAGATACTTTTGCTATGGTTGCAATATCGTTAAATATTCAACAAAAGGTTCACCCCGTTATTTGGTCGGTAAACAATTTGCCATTTGATTGTAGTCAAGCACTTGCAGTTCCTAAACCAATTGGTAGGCTATACTGTTTACTCGCAATAATTGTTTTTGCAAATAATTGTAAAACGTTTTTCATAAAATATTTCAGGTGGAGTCTTGATTTTTGCGGTCAATTCTTTATTATATTTAAATCAAAGTGTTCCACCTTTTGGAGTTTCTTTAAATAGCATGAACGAATCAACGACTTCATTTCCATTAAGTAAGTTTATTTTTATATGCTCAATTACTCATTTATAATTTAAATTTTATGTTGCAGGAATTCAAGAATCTGTAAAAATTACTCTGGATTGCGCGCAAGCTTCATTCATTGGCCAAGATCGTTTGGTTGTATCACTACAAGGCGGTGAATTGTAAATTTTGAATATTAATAATTATTGTGGAGAGGGTTAAATACGTTACATTTATGATGTTTATTTCAGATACGTGGTAACTTTGATTATTGATGGTATGAGAAGCGTTCGTAATTTTAACTTTGAAAAAGCCGCCGCCAGTGTTTTATCCACATGTGTAATTAATAATATTTTTTTAAGTTTAAATTTGGCATTGTTTTCAATTCAAATATATGCTTTTAGATGTGCGCGTGTGAAGATAGGTATTTATTTTTGGGCTCTAGGCTTGGAAATTCATTACTGTTGAAATATACTGAGAAAGATGTAGATTCTGACAAATTGGATTCAAATAAGTTTGATTTAAGATCGGTAGGGCTTTAATAGATTTATGTGGACGAATATAATATTTAAATGTATGTTCCTTTGAATTTTAGGACGAATTTCCTAATAAGAAACAGAAACTTGATAATATCGCTGATTGGATGGGTATATATTAAAAAAAAAAAAATTTAAATTTGATTTACCGGGTACTTAATGATTTTTGTTGTAAAAACAGCTTCTGATGTGGCTTTAGTTGAAGATCCAGACGAGCTTGAAGTTTATGGAAATGAAGCCCAGACATCCGTACAGATTGCATCTTATGTTTTTGAAGTGTGTGATAGTCTATTAAACATTGGTCCATGTGGTGGAATTTGCATGGGAGAGCCGGCCTTTCAATCTGAAGAATTTTCTGGCAGCGTAGATCCAGATATTGAACTCGTAACAATGGGGGGTTACGGAAAAAATGGGGCATTATCAGTTTTGCAAGTAAAGATATTTATACGAGAAATTTAGAAAGATAACGTTTTTAAAATTTAATTTTCAATAATAATAATTATAGAAAAACATTCGCCCTCAAGTAGTTACTACTTTTGATCTTCCGGGATGTGTTGATATGTGGACTGTGGTGGGTAATCCAGGAAATGTTTCGGTAATTTACTATTAAAAATGAACTACAGTATTAGAAATATTTTGAGAAATATTTACTATTTAGAAAAAAGCGGATAATCTAGAGAAAAAAGATATTTCGCCAGATGAATTGATACCTATTGAAGAAATTAAGGTGGAAGACGAAATAAATCCTGTAAAAGAAATAAAACATGGATTTTTAATATTGAGTCGAGCTGACAGCAGTATGGTAAGAGAAAGTTAAATTTAGATACTGTATTTATTTTATTTTACATTTTGTGTTGTTTTTTTTAGATTTTGCAAACTGGACAGGAGATTAACGAACTTGATCACAGTGGGTTTAGTACACAAGCGCCAACTGTTTTTGCTGGAAATATCGGCAATAATAAATATATCATTCAAGTCTCTCCTATGGGTGTGCGATTGCTTGAAGGAGGTAACTGTTTAATAATTATTTTATAATAATTTGTTCCATCAATAATAAACAATTTTGTTGGCAGTTAAGCAGCTGCAACATATTCCTCTGGATATTGGGTCTCCAATTGTTCACGCGACTGTTGCTGATCCGTACATCACTATTATGGGAGAGGAAGGTCAGCTGATTTTGTTAACTTTACGTATTGATTCTCAGCCACCTCGATTGACTGTCAGCAAGCCATCCATCGTTAAGGTTGCAAAATTGTATAATAATATTTATAAGAACGTTTTTGTTAAAAAAACAAAGTAATTGTTTAGAAATCGAAAATATTGGCTCTTTGCGCGTATAAGGATCGCAGTGGTTTATTTGACACGTCTGTAAAACCCGAAACAGAACTGAATCACATTCCAATTGCAACAAAACAAAAACCAGAATTTCGTGGAAAGGAATTTTCTAAAAAATCGTAAGTGTTTCTTTTCATTTAGATATACGTTTCAATTATTTTATTTTTTATTCAAACTTTAGTGAAGCTGAAGATGATGACGACTTATTATATGGTTCGGGTGACCCTAACGCTGCATCTGATGGCTTTTCAGAAAATGAGAATCTGACGAAAAATAATAACAGGTCAATAATATAACGATATTTTTATTTAAGATTTGAACGGCTTATTTTAAAATTGTTAATATTAGGTCGACTGAAAATTTAAAAGAGGACGAAATTAAAATTTCGTTTTGGCTGGTAGTGGCGAGAGAAAATGGATTATTAGAAGTAACTATACAATTAATAACATTTTATGTTATCAATTACAATTACCGATTATTAATAATTTAAATATTTTAGATTTACAGTTTACCGGATTTAAAACTGGCTTATTTAGTAAAGAATTTTCCTGTAGCTCCTAAGGTTTTAGTCGATAGTGTCCAAGCTTCTTCAGCTGGGGCTAGGTACAAATATTTACCAATACTCGTTTTTTAAATAAATATTTACTGATTTTTTTTGTTAAATAGCGGTGGCAAACAAAATGAAACAATGCCTGTTGTTAAGGAATTGTTGCTCGTAGGACTTGGCCCCAAGGAATCTAGACCTATTTTATTGGTATATTAATATAGAATAATATCATATAATCACGTGTTATAATGAAAATTATAATAAAAGTTATTACTTTTAGGCTAAAATTGACGATGATCTATTTTTGTTTGAAGCGTTTCCATTTTACGAAACACAGACTGAAAATCACTTAAAAATACGTTTTAGAAAGGTATTCCGAAAATTAATGGTGAAATAATAATTATAAACAATGAGATGCAATAGATATTTTGTTTTTAGCTGCCACATAATATGTTGTTGAGAGAAAGGAAATGGAGTAAAACGCGTGAACAAGAAACACCTACCAGTGCTGGTCGCGTTGTTCAATTTCGTTATTTTGAAGATGTAGCCGGTTATTCAGGCGTAAATAGATTAAGAATAATTATTTTTTTTTGTGTGTACAGTATTAGCATTTTGCTTATTTATGTTTGAAATAATTTTAGGTTTTTATATGTGGCCCCTATCCTTATTGGTTATTTTTAACAAACAGAGGAGAGCTAAGAACCCATCCCATGAACATCGACGGTGCAGTTACTAGTTTTGCTCCATTTCACAACGTAAATTGTCCGAAAGGATTTCTTTATTTTAATAATCAGGTATTATAGAATTACATTTTGGTCTTAATCTAAAACGTTTCGTTAACACGCAAAACTATTTTTTTGTCAGGGTGATATGCGAATTTGTGTCCTTCCTACTCATTTGTCATACGATGCGTCTTGGCCTGTTCGTAAAGTACCGCTTCGTTGTACTCCTCATTTTTTAACTTATCACGTTGAGAGTAAGGCAAGTATCATGATGAAATTTTCAACAATTTATTTATTGCAAAAAACAATCATAAATTAAATTGTAGCACATCTAAATAATAATTCTAATCAAAGTTTGTTCTTTTTGTAGACATATTGTGTCGTTACAAGTACGTTAGAACCCTGTAATAGGTTAGTAAGATTTAATGGTGAAGAAAAAGAGTATGAAACTTTAGAAAGAGGTAGATTTACAAAGGTTTTGTAACGATTTGGTTAATTAATATTCTAATTAATAATTTTTAGATGAAAGATTCATTTTTCCTTGCAACGATAAATTTTGTGTTCAATTATTTTCGCCGGTTAATTGGGAAGTTATTCCTAATACGAGGTAATCTAGAATCTTTAATTTCAAATAATATGTACCTACCATTATTTTATACTATTTTTTTTTAATTAAGGTTTGAGTTAGAAGAATGGGAGAATGTTACGTGTTTGAAGAACGTTAATATGTTTTATGAAGGAGACAGAAGTGGAATGAAAGGATATCTCGTTTTAGGAACTAATTATAATTATGGCGAAGACGTAACCAGTCGAGGACGAGTTAATATTATAATCAATTAACTTATTTTCCTTCGTAAAATATTAATTCAAATCTTTTTTGGAAAGATTATTATTTTAGATGTTATTGAAGTTGTTCCCGAACCCGGTCAGCCTTTAACTAAAAATAAAACGCGAACAGTATATGCTAAAGAGCAAAAAGGACCGGTGACCGCGTTGTGTCAAGTTTTAGGTTATCTTTTAACCTGCATTGGGCAAAAGGTAATATATTATTTTTTTAAAAAATTTTATAGAAGCAGCATAATCTTTTATTAATTGAAATGCATTAATTTTATTATAGGTTTATGTATGGCAACTAAAAAACAATGATTTAGTTGGAGTGGCGTTCATCGATACACAAATCTATATCCATTCGTGCTTATCATTAAAAAGTTTAATTTTAGTGGCAGATGTGTATAAAAGCATTTCTCTTTTGAGGTTTCAAGATGACGTGAGAACATTATCATTGGTTTCAAGAGTAAGCAAATATTTTGCGGTTTAAAAATAACGAGAAAGATTTTAAAAAGAAAAATTTAACCTCTATTAGGATGTTAGACCATTAGAAGTTTATGGTTTAGAGTTTTTTATCGACCAAACCCAGATGGCGTTTCTTGGTTAGTATACTTTTAAAAAAAAATATTTATGAAAAGTGAATTTATTATAAAATTTTTTTTTTCAGTGTCAGACGTTGATAAAAATTTAATAATGTACATGTATCAACCCGAAGCGCGAGAAAGTTTTGGAGGACAACGTCTTTTACGAAGAGGAGATTTTCATATAGGATCTCACGTTAATTCTCTTTTTCGAATTCGATGCAGGTTGACTGATCAGGGGAGTGAGAATTCGAGCGTCATTTTAGAAAACCGACACATAGTTATGTTCTGTAAGTAAAATTATTTCTTACTGAAAATATATTATGTTAGGAATGATTTTAATATATTTAAATTTTTTTTTTAGCAACTCTTGATGGGAGTCTTGGATACCTATTACCACTGTCAGAAAAAACTTATCGTAGACTGTTGATGTTGCAAAATGTTTTAACAACTCATCTTTGCCATTATGCCGGATTAAATCCCAAAGCATACAGGTTCAAATTTATATTTAAATAATAATAATTGATAAAACTTAAATCTTATATTTTCTCCCGACTCGCAGGGTTATTCAAAGTAGACGAAAGTTTTTACTAAATCAATCTAAAAACATTCTTGATGGAGATTTGTTATGGAAATATATAAATTTATCTATAAATGAAAAGGCAGAGTTAACGAAAAAAATTGGTACTACAGTTGACCAGGTAAACAAACTATAAATTCATAACAAAATAATATTATATTTCATCGAAAACTGTATAACTTTTTACAGGTATATGAAGACTTAATTGAAATCGATTGGCAAACATCACATTTTTAAGGGTGCTTCAGTCTTCATCTTCATCGTCGCTCTCTTCATTCAATTTTTTAACTACTTTAGCCTTAAATTTTGCGTACGCTCGGCCATATCGATTCTCATCGTCTTCATCGATTGAGCCATCTTCATCAGAAGAATGTCGTTGGTGATCATAATCGTGATCTTAAAACGAAAGAAATACATGTATTAAAAATTAAACAAATTATTTCTATAAAATATCATTTCATTTTAATACCTATCAAACAATTTGCCATCTTTTTGATGCAGTCATCCACATCGTAAATGTCGCCTTTATCTTGATCTTCCTCCTCTGAAAACAATAATAATTTGTTTATATTCTCAAGTTATAAAAGCTCTTAATTCTTTTTGCGCCACGCATTAAATTTTACCCCATTCATCAGGATAATCGTTTCTCCAATTACTTTCATCATTGCTATCATCTTCATCGTAATATGTTTCTTCTTCACCGTTTTCCTGCATTTCCGAAACGAGATTGTCTTCAAACTGGAAACTTTGAATTCTGTAAAGCGAGAAAAGCCAGATACAGTAAGTCGTAAAAACTGAATCTAGTCATTATAGATAGTGGCGTACTCTACGGTTTGCCCCATGAATTCGTCCATCTGCGTTCCCTCGACGTAATACAAGTCATAAACGAATTCTGGCACCGATGTGACATTCATAGGAATGCCATTACACATAATTTGTTCTTCACTCTTTTAAAAGTTAAATTTATATTTTTTTTAAAAAAAATTGTTTGATATTAATTAACAACTAAAAGTATACCGTCGTTACACGAACATCGCAATCATCAACTTCTGCGTCGTAGATGTTGTACGCGTTTGAAAGTCGATCTCCTTCCACCGCATCCGAACTACACGCATCATTGACTTCATCGACATCAGTTGGTATATTTCTAGTCGAATTAATTAATTTAAATCTATTAATTTTGCTCGCTTCTTTCTTTTCCTTTTTTAATTTCTTGACTCCATCGAACGCGTGCTTTTTGGGGTTCACTTTCTCACGAATTATATGTTCTATAAAACGAACATCACCTTCATCCTTTTTTAAAAATAAATAAAAAAAATTCAATTTCATTAAACCCCATTACAATCGTAAATAAAATTACAATATCGTATTACAAAATTAAGACAGACCTTGCGAGTAACAGTCCCAACAAATTTGAAAACCCGCTCATCATCGGTTTTATTGCATTCCGCGGGGTCTAATTTTTGCCGTTTACAATGTACTAATATAGCTTCTGACGGCTCTTCACCAATCAGCCTTTTTAATCGAATCACTGACATGTTAATTAATAAATGTTATTAAATAAAATTCGGGTTACCACAACGTTATAAATTGTAAATCGCATCAACCGCCAATCGTTCCCGAAATCTAAATTAGCAGACGACTACGATAGGTGTTCTCCTCGGCCGCCAGGTGTCGCTGCTGATCCCTCTTCAACTGTCTCCCGCCGGCGCCAAAATGAGCTCCGGTCCAATTCGCTTCCTAGCACCGCGCAAATTTATTGTTGTTGTTGTAGGGTCGCGATTTGAAATAGTACAGTGAGTGATCCGTGCAGCCAGCAGCAGCCTCAGCAGTTTAAACCCAAATGTGATACGCGCCGATTGGAAAACACAGGTGAAATTCCAGGTAGAAACGTTCAATTAACTCGCGGTTCCAACATTTTCCTTTTGTAAATGAAACAACAGTTGTCATAAAAAAAAAAAACTCTTTTTACCTTCATCATCATCATCATGGTTATGCTGTTTTTAACGGAAGTGGACCTGCGATTGATTCAACGTCCCCGCTGCCGTGATTGCCGATGCCAGTAAGTACCCTCACCCCGTTCACGCATTACTCCATTCATTCCCTATAATACGTATGTGCACCATCAATGTCAATTAGTAAATCTGCTTGACTTTTTAATGATAATACTTTTTTTTTAAAAAAAAGTAATTTTTGAACAAGTTGAAATGTGGAGTGTACTGCTTATAGAAATTGTTGCAGCGCGCGAATTTAATAAAAAAATGAGATGGCTGGAGCTCTGAGTCGGTTGAGATGGCAGTGCGATGGGAGTTGGTCGTCGACTTTTCAATGACCATGTAAACACTAGACATAAAAAAAAAATCTTTTATTTTTTTTTTTTATTATTATTATTACTATTACGGACATGCGTGTGCAATGTCGGTTGTTCCAATTGCTGCGTTCTGAAGACTACAGCCCAATGCACTGTGCAGCACACAATGTCAATGTTGACTTTTGGGAAAGACTTATGAAAATATCATAAGCGCTAAATACATTTCCCAATGCACAATTTATTGTTTGTTCAAGTACTTTTTTGTTAAATATTTGTAATGCGCTTCACTCTACTTGTTAGATCTACGTTAGTTATTTATTTGCGAGGCCGTATTGGTTAAATAACAGTCGTAAAGGAACTTGAGGGAATTGTATCAAAATTTTAAAGATATAATCAACAATAATCTCATATAAATCTCATATTTTATTAAAACTTTAAGAGTCTTTTTTTTTTAAAGTTATTTATTTTTACGATCTTGTTTTTTAAACGAGGAATTAAATTCAATCGTTATTAACTTGAAATTCCTCTTTAAAATTATGCATTTTTATTGTTATTTTCTGGTAAAAAATCTTCGTATTTTAGAACGTTGGAATTACAGTATGTACAAAATTGTCAGTGAGACGATATTTTCTTAACATTTTTTTTTTAAATTGTTGCAGAAGTGGGCGTTACCGAGCGTTAATTAAAATTGAAGGAGAGACTCGCAGCAGCAAATAACAACAATCTCCATTTTTTTTTTTTTTTTTTTTTTTTAGTTCTTTAATGATATAAAAAAAAAAGTCTTCTATCGACTGTTGCTATGTTTACCGAGCTATTGGCTAGTATTTATTGCGTTATATCAACAATTTAATAGTGTCCCTTATGTATCGTAGGTTGAAAGAGGAAAAGTGAAATGAAACGGATTCTTAAAATGACGAGAGAAAAATTTGAATCGCAATAATTTTGTGGTTATACAGTATTTTGGTTAATTTGAGTAAACAATTTGCGCAATATTAATTAGCGCATTTATTATCCATTCAAAAAAGCATTTTCAACTCCACCACCAATATGCATCATCCTGCTTTATACAAAAAAGCACATTTTTACACGCAATTATCTCACTCATTCACGACGTGTTCATACTCGTTCATGTACATGAAAAATAAGTGAATTCGAAAAACACAACTTTTAAATATTTTGTTTGGACAAAGTTGGGAAAAGTACGTCTCGATTATTCACAAAAATGGAGATAATTTTTATGTCGTTATTGCCGCAACTTCCTCTTCTATTATTCTAATAAGACTTCGAACAGCAATAGTAAACATTAGCTAATATTGTACGTTGTTTACTTCGTACTTTGCTCATCTCGGGAGCTCTCCTATAAATTAGTTAAAAATTGTTAATGAGTATTGGATGGAGATTAAAATATTAGCGTAATAATTAGCAAGTGGATAATTTGTCGCGTAATAATTCTCGAGGGACGGAGAAAAATAAAAAGACTCGACTCCATGATAGTTTCTGCTTTTCTGGCGATTAAACCCAAATGACGGGGAAGTCTAAAGAGCGATAATGACAGTTAAAAATTTGCGTTGAAATTAATCAAATAAAAAAAAATGTTGATAAGAGCTTATAATACTGTATTATAAAGTGTGTTTTTGCATGGCGTCTATGTAATTGACGTGTTGAGATAAAATACGGGAGAGCAGTAAATCTTTGAATATGTTTCACCGACCCCAAGTCTAACACTACACGTAATATTATGCTGCGGCTCTAACACTATATTATTATTTTTGCGTTGAATAATTAAAAATTAATTTGCTTAAGCTTTTTTTAATAGCGGATAAGCTGTTAGAAAATGTAATGTTTTTTTTATATCGTCATAAATTGCAATTTTTTATAATTATTATTAAAAAAAAATATGTCTTCCATAATAAAACGTCAAGAAGATAATTAATATAAAGTGCTAAAAGCATTAGAAATGTTGTTTTTTGTTTTTTTTTAAAAAAAAACACATTTTAGTTGTCTTAATATTTTTTTATTTTATATTGAAAAATATATATAGAAATTTTTAATTCGGAAAAAACAAAACCGTCGGCTGAAAATCTAAAGCAACTAATCTTTTATTTATGACGATTATAATTATTATGCATTTTGTGCACTGACGCGTATACTCTTTTGTTTTTCTGTATATAGCCCCGTAGTCTTAATAATTAAGTTTACTAATGGTTTAATGGATGCTGCTTAGTCACTATTTAACCCATCTCTCCTACGTACGGTACGTGTGTGTGTTCTTTCCATCCCGAAAGCCAAAAAGGAGTTGTGAGTGAGTGAGTGAGAGTGTGGTTGGAGAGGAAGAGCGAGAAGGAAGCTGTGTATGGCGTTGTTATCGATTGAAATCAAAATAATGGGTTGAATAAAAGAGAATTGAAGTTGAGTTGTTAGTGGGTTAAGGAAAAGAGTGGGCGTTCTATTACATTTTGCTTTCTTTTTTTTTATTTAACACCTGGGTCAAAAATGTAATACAGGTTAAACAACCTGTACGCGGCCTACTTTAATGCTTCAACCTGGTTAAAACATTTTCTTCTTTTTTTTAAAAAAAATAACTACAGTTAATATGGCAATTTTTTCAAACATTTTCTTCTCCTCCTTCTCCCTCTTTTTATTTATTTTTTATTATTACTGTATTATTAATACAGTGAAACCTCTATTTCAAGACCACTGTTGAGACCAACTAAAAGTGGTCGTCAACACCTTTTTGAGTAGAATTGTATTGTTATAAATTGTAATGGCGTATTACAAGTGCATCTATTGAAGCACACTCCAATACAACTCACTACATCACCATCTCTCACTGCGCAACGCTACTGCGCACCATCTCACTGCTCTTCAAATAAGATACCTCCATTGAAAATGGGACTTAAAATGGTCTTGTAGTAGAAGTGGTCCACTATTAGAGGTGCCTTAACATGAGAAAATAGAAGGGGCATATTTGAGGTGGCTTCGAAATGGAGGTGGTCTTGCATAGGGGTTTCACTATACGGTGAAACCTTCGGAAAACGGTCTTTGAACTGATTAGAATTCTATCAATAGAAATTATAATTAAGCGTTTAGAATGTAAACTCAATAATTGTTTACTCACAAAATTATTATCATCTGTGAGTGCGCATAATGCTACTGCGCAACATTTCAGAGGTCTTCAAAAAGAGACCTCAATTGAAAATGGGGCTTAAAACGGGTGGTCTCGTAGTAGAGGTTGGCTATTATCAGAGAAAGAATTTTAATGGGGAAATCGGAGGAGTGTATTAGAGGTGGTCTCCAATATGAGGTCCTAATATGAGGTGACCTTGCTGAGAGGTTTGATATCTTTTTTTATTAGTTTAAAGAGAAGGAGCTATAGTGAGCGCCGATGATGATGCATCGGAGAGGTTTTATGATTGATATTCTAATCCGATTTCGAATTCCCAGCGTCATCTTTTCCCATTTGAAACCTGCTTCTTGTCTCGACTTTCCACATATATCACAGAAGGGATAAGACAATAAATAAGAAGAAAAAAAAAAGAAGGAAGGGTATAAATAACGAGCACTCAATATTCCGTTTGGGAAAATGAAGGCGTGAAATGTTTTGAGAGAGAGAATGGAATCGGTTACAGTATACGATGCGTGCGCATGGTCGGTCATTGACGGACAGGTGGAAAATTACCTCTTGTCTTATCAATTTATTATCGATGAAATAACGCGCACACGCAATAATTGTCAACATGAATCGATGCTTCTCTATTTACAGTAAGCGATTTAAGTCTTAATAATTATTGTTATTACGCGAGATCACTTTTCTCTTACAACATTTTTATTTCGTTTTTAATTTGTCTTAACATAAAGTACATTTTTGTTACCAAATTGAAATTTATCTTAGGTTTTTATCTTAGATTCTTCTATTAAAATTTAAATTTTTATTCGTTTGGTTAACCCAATATTTAACTAATTAAAGTGCTGCGGTTGGCTATCATTTCATTCGTCAATAAATATACACCGTTTCCGTAAAAAAAAACGCACCCAACTCAATTCCTCTTAAATTCTTTTTAATAATGTAAATATTTGAATGACACGTGGAAAAACTTTTTACTTTAAAGACCTTTATAACATTTAATCATTCTATTTTTTTGTTTTTAAAAATATCTTCTTCTGGTCTCAACACACGCGGCGAAACGAGCTTTATACTCGCTCACGTTGAATGGCTGCAGTGATTAATACAGGTGGTCAGGTTAATTGAAATTGTTCCTGTCTCCCGAAAAAATTGACTTCCACGTTTCGTTCTTTTCTAATGCGGACCTTTTCTCGCATCACACCCTATACACGATACAGTATAAGTGCAGTATTCCTAAATCCTAATCCGGGATAAGTGGAAGACGTGCGCCAACGTATTAAACAGACATGAGACGAATTCGATGATGCTGTGTACATGTAATAGTAAGAGGAAGCATTGTGAGAGGTCTTGTTTTGAAGCCGGAAGAGGATATTTTAAACACAGAACAGAACAATTCAATGTTATAAAAGTCTTTAAAGTAAAAGTTTTTCCATGTATCATTCAAATGTTTACATAATTAAAAAGATTTGATACGAATTTACTTGGGTTCTGTTTTTTTCTTTACGGACACTATGTAAGTTATACTTTTCCTTTAATAATAATGCACTTGAACTTAATTGAATTTTATATATTTTCGTATATGATTAACCTGACCCTCCTCCTCCTCTAATTTGCATTTGCTTAGATGTTTGCGTGAGCGGAATATTTAAAATTTAAATTAGATTTTCGTAACTGTAAACATGAGCAAAATGCACCGACTGTAACTTCTCAATACATTAATTATTACGCGCAGACACAAAAACATATACGAAATGAATATCTTGTACGAGTGTAATTTCTAAAATTTATGAGAGCAAAAATTAGGAAAGTGAAATGTTCAATGTTTACAATTGGAATTATACTTTAACAATAATTATACGTTTGAGAATTATTATCATCCGATTTCTAAATACAGTAGAATCGAGATAAATTTAACCACTTTTGTTATATTAAAGATTTTGAGACTTACAGTAAGCTCCATAATATTTTAATATTAAAAATGTGTTTTTAACCTGATATAAAAAAAAATATGCAGTTTTTAATACGATAAAGCTCAGAACTCCACCGCCAACACAAAAATATTAAATGTGAGGAAATTTAATCTGGAGCACTTATTGTAATGAGATTTTTATATAAACGGCTAATGATAATAATCTAGACGCCATTAAATATCTCAATTGGCGTTTTAAATACATCGCTCGCTGCTAGCTCTTAATTAAGCCCTTCTCCTTTTTTTTTTTTTTTTAATTTTTATTATTGGTATATAATATTAGTTGAGCGGCGGACCAACTTTATGATCTGCCTAAAGTCTCGACGTATTCACCGCCGTCGAGCGCGAGCTTTAAGTTACTTAATTTTTAATACTCAAACGAAGGCGAAAGCATTTTGTCACGGATTAAGCCCTTTGCTAATCCACCTGCCCTTTCGCCCACTCCTGGCCCGCGCGCTATAAATACGCCATTAATCTATCTTTATCGAAACCACCGAACGATATAATAATAATAATTCTGAATGTCGGTTTCAAGTTTTAACTAACTCAATATTATGATTATGTTATTTTGAAGTTGACCTCGAAAGTCTTTCTACCGTATGTGGAATATTTAATTAAGGTCTCTCTGCGCGTATCAACGTTGAATTTAATGAGCTGTCAATTTTTATTTGAAGGATTTTTTTTTTTTATTTTAATGAGAGTTGGGTCACGAATAGCAGTGAACTATGAAAATTGGAGACGGGAGAATTATTATTTTAATTTTGCATAATCACCGTCGATCTTCAACTTTATAAGCCGCAAATTTCTTCATCTTCTTCTTCTATGGGGCATTTTTTTTTTTATTGTTATTGATCGACAACCTGTAACACGCCGAAAAATTCCTTTAAAAAATTAAAATGTTATGAGAAGAATTTTTGATAGGCTTAACTCATTATTATTTTAATTCTCTCCGAATATTTTGTTGGGAAAATAATAAAAAAAAAATAAACTTTTGCGTAAATAAAATATTTTGTGTAAGCAAAATTTAGATAACAAAAAATTAATGTGTAAAGATAGTAAATTGAGATGCAAGAATTTCCGTGCCATCAAAAAAAAAATCAATAATTTTCACACGTGCTGTAGGCTATATAACTCGCGTAAACGGAGGGAGCGAGGGTTGAGTACCTGCTCGGATTTCGCTCCAGCTTTCGATTATTTACATAGCTAAAGTGACGTTTCACATTATTATTTACTATTAATAATTTATTTTCTAAAAAAAAAATTTTTTTGATGTGTGAATAGATATAATAATAATGTATTCATTGGGTTTGGCTTTCATAATTATTATTATAAGAGAGATATAATTTTATTATATAGGATATAATGTAACTACGGCAACAAAATATTTGTGCGGTAAATTTAGCGGAAACATAATACGAACGCAATTTATATCACAAATAGCAATCAATAGAAATATTATAAATTGGCAAAAAAAAAAAAAATGTTACGTGAGTTCAGTGAATGTGAATGTTGTTGTTTAATGTACACCGGGTGCACAAAAAACGTGCACCCACCTAAATTAGTATTAAATCATTTTAATAATGGAAATGTTTCAACACCGGATGAAAATACTATACTTTTTAAGGACTGTTTTTAACATTTAATTGTTCTATTCTGCGTTTGAAATATCTTTTTCCGGTCTCAACGCACGCAGCAACACATTCTACTCTGTTCTCATTCCAGTTTTGGTCTCAAACGGCTATATCACACGCTGGACCTACTTTTTTAAAAAAAATTTCATATTTAAATTAGGAAGGCTATAAAATATGGGGGTGTGATGCGAGAAAAGGGTTACAAAAAATAAATTAAGGCAGCGTGGAAGTGAACGTACGCAGGAAGCAAGAGACAAATTCGATTAAGCTGTAACGGACGCAACGCATTAGTACGAGGGCGAGTTCGTTTTGCCGCGTGTTTAAAGACCCAAACAGGATATTTTAACGCAGAATAGAACAATTAAATATTAAAAAAAGTCCTTAAAGTAAAGTTTTCCCATGGATTATTTAAAGCACTTAATATTAATTCACTCGGGTGCCTACGCATTTTTTTTTGTGTGGACGCGGATTATCCTCACGCAGCTTCGTAAACGCAAGTTACAGGACTTGATTTTCATCTACCGGTATATAGTAGTATTAAGTAATGTTTACCTTTTTAAAATACAGTACATGTATAGACTTATTTTCAAGCTATTTAATCTGTTTTACAAGATCGAATTTTACGAGAAAATATCCATCGGGTTTGGCCTAACCGTATCTCAATTTGCGTGTTATTCAATTACCGAAATCGAATTGTAACCCGGTTGTGAAACGGATCACCCAAATTTTAAACTCAACCAAAATTATATTTTAATACTTTTACATTATATGTATACCGTAATCTCTTTATCTTTGGAGAACCAAAATCCCAAGTTTTTAAAATGTAAAATGTACGAGAAATTCCAATTTATAACGAGCTCATATAAATTTTGTGTTTTAAATTATGTGTGTTTTCTAAAAGTCAACTACGCTTCCAAAGTCATTCATTTAAAATTTAAGTAGTAAAAAAAATTGCGTAGGCGGAATTGGGTTTACCTTCGAATACATTATGTGTAATTATGTGTTTTGAATTTTTTTTTTTGTTTTTTATCGTAAATCGATGAGGCAGCAGCAGCAGCCACCTTAGCAACGCAAATTGGTGTACAGTGTACTGTACTTTTCGGTTTACACTATTTTAAGCCTACGGTACTCTAGTTTCACCTGTTCAATTTTAAGCTCGTCACACTTTTCTAATCGCTTAAGATAATAATTGTGTCGAGGATCATGTTTCTCACCCAGATTTATTTATTTTCTAATCAAATATAATTCTTATTTATTTTTTTCTATGTGTGTGTGTGTGGTAATTATAGTGATTTCAAAATAAATGAGAGGAGAAGTGCGGGCAAAAAGCCATTGCTTTTAATTAAGGAAAAGGGAGAGCAGAGGGTTTGTTATAAGTTTGAAATTGAAACGTCGCTGCTCTCTTTTTAGCCGGGGTTAATTGGGCGTTGAACGCCGCCGTTCGCCGTTTATACCCATATGATGTTAACATCAACAAGTTTCTCGCACCGCTCGATGCATCGCACGCACAAACCGAAGCTTCAAAAATCTCGCGCATTTACCGCAACTCCAACGCTATCAAAAAAAGACGAAAGTGTCACATCTTCAATGTGCATTTTGAATAAACTCGTAACACGGTAATTTTTTTTTTTTTTTGGCAGGGTGGGCGCGCGATCCGTCAGTCACATTTTGAGTTTCGCTTTTCAAAACATGTTGACGTCAAGTTGAATCTAAAAACAGAGATTCCTTATACTGTATTATACGAGAGAGCGTATACAGGGTGTTTCCAAAGGTCATGCTCAAACTGAAGGGGCAGGTAGAAGAGTAGAAAATAAACAATAATTTTCAATCAGAAAAAAAAAATGGTATTTGATGGGTCATGCTGCCCCTAGATAATCGCATTGAGTTAAGCGTAAATATTCACTGCGCCGCATAGCAGAAAGATATTGCGGTACAGCTCGCTATTGGTGATTATGTAGCGTTATTTAGGGGCAGCATGAAACCATCAAATTGCTCGCAACTCCGTTGAAAGTTGTTTATTTTTTTACTCCTCTACCTCTTCCCTTCAGTTTGAGCATAACCTTTGGAAACACCCTGTATAAACTGTACTGTGTTTATTAAATTTATTCGCTGCACACAATAGCCCAAAAAGAAATGAACTTTTGTATAGGCCTATTTGTTATTGCAAATTGATAATATGAATAATAAATTGGATTCCTATTTAATACTCTCCTCGCTGCCAGCGCTGCTCTCCAACCATACGTAATATTCGACCCAAAATATTTACTTCACCAATTTTTTTTTTTTTTATGTCATTATTAAAATTGAAAATTGTTGTTGGGGCGGGAAGATCGATGGCGATCGACGACGACGACGACCCACTGCGCGGGTTTTAATTTATTTGCAATTGTTCTATTTAATTAGGTTAACTTACCTAGTGATTAAATCGATTTATTTTTTTTGAATAATCGGCCTCCGCACTTATGTAGATTGCTCGAGAGTAGCTTTACCACTACACGCGCTGCTGTATTTATATAGGTTTTAAATTGTCAATTATAAGCTTTTAATCGAAGGCAGTAGATTTTGATGATGACGTTGATCGGGAGAATAAACTTCAGTACACTCTCACAGACTCTGACTGCCAACGCGTATCGGAAAATCATAATAAATATAATTTGCAATGGCGTATATTATATGTCTGGTTGTGGCATTGCCAACTTTGTTTGCTACCAATAACGATTGCAGCGGCGTAATGGTATTTTATATATACCGTATGATTTTTATATGCGGCTTTCCCTCTCTCCCAATAACAATAATTCCGTATAAATTCTGCTGGCGTCTGTCGAAAATATTATAATAATTATTTTGAATTCTCAAAAGAATTTATATGACATTTAAAGCTGAGCGTTTTTCTGCGTGGATTTTTTTTTTTTTTTTTCGATCTCGGTTTATGGAAATAGCTGTCAATCGAAGCAGAACTACTGGCAAAATATATTATATTTATAAATATCAATCTGATAGTGAAACATAAAACACGTGAAACTTGATTGAAAAACATTTGATTTCTATGAAGCAGAATGAACGTGTAATATCCTCGTTTTTGCTCCAAACAAAATGCTCTTTTAAGAAAGATAATAAAACGCAGCAAATATCTTAATTATTGTACTAATATAAATTAAAATGCAAAATAAATTGAATTTTAGTAAACTCAAATTTGTAAGGGTCGTTCCTTAAAAAAAAGGAGTGACACTCTCTGTTCAGTAACGTGATAATTATTAAGACACCAAAGCAGCTGAGGATAGAGAGCTCTTTCATCCTTAATTAAAGAACAATCTTTAACTCAAAAAGTGTAAACACAGAGATTTGTTATTGCTGAAAGCCCTTCAATTTCTAAAGTCTTCTCGAAACATAAATAGCAAAAATAACCGATAATTAAATGCGCTCGGTTGGTTAATTGCTACAGCTACAGTACATCCTTAAAGAGATAAAATAATTGCTGCTAAGACTACAGAGTGTAGTGTATCCAATTATCAACAGATTAAAGAAATAGCCAATCAAAAAAATAAGTTATATTAAGCTGGTCTCACATGCTACTTAATCTTTTTCTCCGTCCAAACCTATATAACTTCTCGAGGCTTGTTTTTTTATCATGCTAAAAGCAGTAATAAAAATTGAAGTAGACATTTGGAAAGTATTTTTTAAATAAAGTTATTAGATTATTTTTTTTTTTTTCTTATAACAAAAATATTATTATATTTCCCGAACACAATATTACGTTCTTTTTCTTTTATTTATTATTTATTTTCGCAGTTTGTTGAAACATAGAGCTGGAAGGGATCGAACCTACCGGTAGGCCTCTACCTTGTTTTTTCATCTTTTTCGTTTTGTCGAACCTAAGGGGATAAAGTCTAAAGATGACTTCGACTTTTACTCGTGTTATTATTTTGTAATAGGAATCATCTCCCCTCCCTCTCTCTCTCTCCTATGCTTTTGTTTTATGAACAAATACTTATTCATTTTAATATTATTTCGATATTTGCTGATGCGCGTATATACTAATATTGGTGCGTTATACAATTCGATAAGTTAAATATATTTTTTGTACTCGTGTACATACATTGTATGTATTTTGTTTTTGTTGTTATTATGTAGGCAAATCCTCGCCGAGCGTGTGTTTAAATGCATCTTTCTTATTCTAGTCCTGCAGCTGACACCACTTTAGTATAGAAATATTGGTGTACACAAAATTCCTTCTGGAAACGTTAGTGGGGTA